>CM076574.1:422111946-422393444 GCA_034641835.2 Pinus albicaulis
AATCTTTCTCTAAGCATATAAGGTTTACAAAAAGGCTCTATAGAGGTGTAAAAGACTTACCGTTTGTCCAGTGCTTTTTTGAAGTCGTTGTTTGTCCCTCGCGCGCTTGAAGGAGTTTTCCTCGTAAACCTGCAGTCACAAACAAGCAAAATATTACATAGCACCTGTATAGAAATCATCATAAACCATGCTTATCATAGTGATCAAGGAATCTATGAAATAAACCATTGATTGAAAGCTTATTGAGAAAAATGAGTATATTTGTATTAATTTCAAAGAAGAAAATCCTTACAACTTGAGCCTTGATGTCGAGGACTTGTAGACATGAGGAGCTAGTACCTCTTTTAGCAAGGCAGGACAAGAGGAGGTTTTCTATTCCAAGCATGAAGGGATAGAATCCTCCTTCAAAGGGATAAGCTCCTCACATCAAGGGGTTAGCTCCATAAGGTAAGGGATTCATGCACCTTACAAGAGCAGTTCTGCCACAGCAAAATCCATTCTAGAAGCTTCCAGAATTTACTTTAATTGAGCTTTTTGGGATTTTACTTGCGCCTTTTTAATCTTACAGGGGTCCGCACCTATAATAAAGATAAAGTGCGTTCAGGAACGTAGGCAAGCTTAACATTGGGTGCGGGACCGCAGGAAAGATAGCCAGAAAGTGCGATACCAAAGTTTAGGAGACTTTTAGGAACTTTTTCTGATTTTTAAGGCTTGACATGAGGAACTGATATATTAGACTTGCAAAAGGGAGAAGTATGAGTAATAATGAGCTCATACACATGGCAGAATGTCAGGATGACAATTTTCAGTGTAATAGATTGCCCCCTAAAGTGAAAAGTCTGGAATAGATGATGCTGAAGTCTGTCATATATGAAGAGTGCAGTACTTTATCATTTCAAGGATCATCCTGTGGACACCCCAGTCAGCACCTGTAAAAAAATTCAATGCAAAATATATATGTATATGTATCACCACTGAGGTAGGCATTCCCATACTCAGATTAAACTAACTAAAAACTGATTCAACTGTTCTGATACAGGAATGATTTTGAGTACATCACAGTATAGACATGTGTAGACACAGTATGGATGCAACCATCTGTTTATAAATAGTCTACTGTATAAATGATAACAAAATTCCTCGCAGCCTGGATGGTAGAAACTAGATCCAGGGTCTTGATTTCTGCATCTCGAACTAGTACGATTCTATCCATGCGAATGAATGTGTCGAAGTCGAACATGGTAGAAACCACTTGATTACCAGTCAATGATGTAAACTGTTAACAAGTGTGAGTAACCACCAGGTAATGTCAATGGTTTTCCAAAGTACCAGGTACAATCCATGAAATGTGAATAAGATAGTTAAGTGGAGCATTTCATGGAATCGATGGTAATCGATGGGTGATGTAACTTTAATCGTCAGCGAAGGGATTGGTAAGGCATTCTGATTTTAAAGATGTGGCATAGATTACAGATTGACTTCTGAATAATGAGTTATGGATTGATGAAAGTGATCAAGTCGTGAGCAAACCCACAACAAAAGTGGTCAGAGTTTTGAAAATATATTGGCAGAATGCAGCTCGAGGATGGTAAAATGGATCATGGATATTTGCATGATGAATGGTTTATTTAAACTATCTCCCAGACTATAAGCTCTATATGGATGGTTTGATAACAAGGTATTTAGTATCTTAGAGAAACCAGATTAGAGAACTTTCAAATGAGATTTGATTAACTAACTGTTAGGTAAAGGATTTCCCAACCCAGGTGAATGAAAGTGTCGTATTCAAGAGTGGTTGACTGAATTTTTGAAAAATTTAAAATACAACAAACACGCCCATTTTTCTTTCTTTTTCCCCCACCATTTCTGGCAAGTACCTCTTTATTTTTGACAAGCTTGAGGAGGATAACATTTGCTTGGTTATAAGCTCATCCTTCGGATGAGTCCAACTTAGTTTAAAATTCGAACCCTAAGAAGGAGTGGTTCGTTCCTGTTGAAAATTAAACGGGTCCTTTACTGTTAAGTTTTAACGAGTCCAGTATAGGAGAAACTCGGTGTTTTTCAGTTTTAGGGAGTCAGAAGAAAAACTTAAGAAAACTCCATGGGTGTACTTTTTCGTGAATTTAGTCTCTCGAGCCCGAAAAAGGATAAAATAATGCGGGAGAGAACTCTATTTACCGTAATTAGTCAACGTATACCTTTTTCGTAAATAGTCCATTTCAGTCCGTAAAAGGGGTAAACTTATACTGAAGGGACGATTATTCATTTACTTTAACGAGTTCGAACAATCAAGTACTCGGCAATATTTTCATGTTTAGAGAGTCTAAAAAGGGCTTAAAAGAGGACTCCAATGTTTCGCTTTTTCGTGAATTTTTGAAAGAGTCCGAAAAAGTGATAAAAGTATGCTCTTTGTTGAAAAATGATCAATTCTCCTGAAAAATCCAATTTATGCACAAAAACTTGAAACATTACACATACCTATTTAAAATGATTGAAAATGCTTAAAAAATACCTTTTTAAAGTGAAAAATAAATAAAGTAAAAATTCATCTATTCGAAAAAACTTATAAAAAGGACTTTTTCAACTTCATTTTTACCGTTCAAGTTTGGAGTGAAAAGTAGAAGCTTTTGGATTAAAAAGTCCCTGTGAAGATTCTGGAAAATCCGTCCGTCGAAATCGAGAACCGTTAGTCCCAGGTAATCCATGACCTCTTAATCTTGCATTTCATCCATTTACAATTCGTTTTTAGGCTTTAAATTTCATTTTTAAGGGAAAAATATGGTTCAAAAATTGCTCGCGGGCGTCCGCAGGTGACACACATGGTACCTGCGGACTCCGACTTTTTTCTACAAAGAAAAAAGTCGTGGGTCCGCACTTTCTTTAAAGAACGCGTGCGTTCCTACGCACTGTTTACAAAGTTTAAGTGCGGTCCCCGCACGTTTTAAATTTAAACTCAAATTTCTCTTTTGCCGCCCAAAAGTTTTCAAATTAGATTGTACTATTCTATCTTTTTGCACATTGTAGGATTAACAAGATGTTGATTTTGAGAGAACGTGAACACGAGGATGTGGATGACGCCACAATGCTCCATTTTCCCACAATGCAGGCATTAAGAGCATGCGGTATATATAAATTCTGGGCCATCCAAGGCATGAGAGCGCAGGTAGAGCTCCTGACATGGCTGGTAAACAGGTGGAACGTGCAGGACCAGTGTTTCATTATCGACGGCCACCGGCTCGAAATTGAGCTGGAGGACATTTATTTTCTGACTGGTTTGTCCAAGAGGGGTGAACAACTCTCCTTGTTTGGGACTAGGCCAGGTGGCCAGACTGTCGCTAGTCTTCGGCAAGAATTCTGTAATAATGAAGCAGACCCCAGGGACAAATGGATTGATATAAAAAATATCATCCGTCCCGAGCTGAAAGTTATTGCATTTACTGTTACCAGGCTGTGCGGGAGTGCAGCATTGCATGTAGCTACTGGTTCTCAGATGCGCATTGCTGTGGACTGTTTTTGCGGCACAATTTTCAACTGGTGTGACGCTGTGTTGGCTAATGTAAAAGGCCAACTAACTAGAAAAAAAAATGGGAAAATGAATAACTTTGGATATGGATCCATCATCGTCTCCTTTGCTCTAGAGAGGATTCCTATGCTAGCTCCACAGAGTATCCCTGTTGATGCCGATCGACCTAGAGAACCTAGGATGGTTCGTTGGTCTGCACTGATGGCCCGTCACGGTATTGAGGGCGCTGAGATTGTTCGATTTCCATCTTCATATTTTCGTTGGCTAGACCACCAAATTTTTGTCATTGAGGACTTTCCGTATGCTGGGATAGATTTCCGCGGCGACCGAGAGATGACTCTCCCAGCAGGGGAACAGTGGGATGACTTAGGTAAAAAATCTTTCTTCAACAATTTCTAATTTTTTTTAATTTTTTTTTTTTTGATCGTCTTGTTAAATAATAACCAAAAGTTTGTTGAATACAGATGTAGGTCCACGACGACCAGCCCATCTCCAACCCTATGAAAGAAGACAACCAAATGCAGCCACACCAGCTCCTGCAGGCCAATCAGTGGAAATCTTGACTGATTTAGAGCATCATCTAGAGCGTTTGACTCTAGATATTCCGGAGACAAACATAGATGATATTCCACTTAGATTGCAGAGATACGTGATTGGTGTTCCAGGACCTTTTAGGAGGTTTCTGTGCAGGGTGGCTCGGGCAGTGGTTTCTTATCGTGATCACCATCAGTGATGGGATGATCGTGTTGTAGACTCATATTTTTTAATTTTTGTGTTATCATTTTGCCGATCATAAGGTGTTTCCAACCTATGATCGAAGACGATGTATATTTTTGAAAACACTTCTATCTATGATATATCACTATTTACCGGCTATCTGTATACATGTTATGGATGTTATTTGTTTTACTGTTTTGATTACTGCAAATGTCGATTTATCATACTAGAAGCAACTGCGTCTACTAATGTATTTAAATGTCTTGGAATATGTTGATATTCAATGTAGTCAAATTCACGTTCCAAGAGACGAACTCTCAAAAACAACCGTAACAACACTGGATTTCTAATGGCATAAACTTTGTTAAGCTGTAATACAACAAGTTCAGAATCCAACCTCACAATCAAACTCCGAATCCCAAATGATATGGACTCAGACAATAACTCAATCACTGCACTATACTCGGCAATGTTATTCGTTGTTTGACCAAGGCTTACCCCATGCATGGAAACTAACTCGTCAGAGGGTGAATAGATAACCCAAGCTGCGGAAGAAATGTTCCGTGTACTATGACAAGCACCATCAGCAAAACCAATGTAGGTTTGAAGAGACGTCGACATATGCAATATCAAGAGTAAAACTCAGATAAGCAGGAATAGTGATAAAACACACTTCTAAACTAGGCACACCTTTCTAATCTAAGACACACCAGCAGTAAAGAAATCTAACGTAAAAAAATGTCTCCATACCAAGTTTAAGCATAATATCGCTTCAGATATAGCCCATTTCTGGGTTTATCTAAAGGGATACCATCAAAATCTATCAGCTCATAGGCCCCTTTTGCCAGCTTTCGCTTAACAATAAAAGGACCATGCCACATGGGCACGAATTTTCTAGCTCCTAGCTTATCGTTGGCTTGATCATAAACTAAGACTAGGTCTCCTTCTGAAAAATTTCGAGGGGTAACACTTCTATCATACTGAGCTTTTACTCTTTTGACATGAGCCTCATTTGCTATTGCAGCGTTTCTCCGATTTTCATCCAATTGAGCCAAGTACAAAAAACGTTTCTCCTCTTCAGACGTAGCTGGGAGTAATTCTATGGCTAATTTCAAAGATGGAATTTCGCATTCAATCGGCAACATAGCTTCCAAACCGTAAACGAGTTGAAAGGGAGTGAAACCAGTTGACGTTTTGACTGAAGTTCGATATGCCCAAAGTGCTGAAAATAACATGGAATGCAAATTTGTTTTGTGAATACCAATAATTCGTTTGATCATGGTGACTAAAACTTTATTTATGGCTTCGGCCAGACCATTAGCTTGCGGATAATACGGAGTGGAACTATCGTGGCGCAGGCCAAGCTGTTCTGTCAGTTCAGTCATCATGAAATTCCGAAAATGGCTTCCGTGATCAGTAATAATGGCTTGAGGAACACCGAACCTCGCAATTATATGATTAAACACGAAAGTTGCAGCAGTCTTGTCGTCAACCGAAAATGTAGGCATCGCCTCGGCCCACTTAGTAAAATAATCTACTGCTAAGATAATATATGCATGCCCCCCGGCCAAGTGAGGGTTACATGTAATGAAATCGATACCCCATTTGGCGAAAGGACCAACAGCAATTATGGGATGAAGAGGAGTGGGTGGCGCGCACATCTTACGATCGAACAATTGACAATTTTGGCATTTCCGGACTGCATAAATACAATATTTGAATAATGATGGCCAGAAATAACTAGCGCGCAATATCTTTTGGGCTGTGGCATACCCAGACATATGACCACCACATGCTCCAAAATGGCAGTCATTTAGAACCTTTTCAACTTCTTCATGAATAAGACAGCATCGAAAAACAGAATCCGATCCCCGACGATAAAGTGTATCACCAATAATATTATACTATTGGGATTGGAAACGTATTTTCCGTCGCTGCAATCGCGAAATGTCAGGCCGAAAAGATTGGGTTTGGAGATAAACGATAATATCTCCATACCATGGATCAAGACTACTGATACTGAAACTGTGGCAGAGCAACCCATTGCGGATGAATCTCTGTTATTCCTGCAGGATGACTATCCATTTGGAATACTTGCCCCAGCAACTGTTTGGTCAAAATGTACATCATAGGGTTGCAATCAGAAATTACTGTGGTTTTGCGTAACAATATGTAATGTCTAAATCGTTGGACAGCTTGAACAGCTGCCAAGGCCAATTTCTCCACATGCGTATACTTAATCTCAGTCGGATGCAGATTTCGACTAAGATAGTAAATCACATGTTCAGTATGAGATTCATCTTCCTGAACTAACACCATCCCAATGGTGGAATGAGAAGCAGTGAGGTACAAAATGTAATCCTGGTTGTAGTTGGGAGGATGCAATAACGGTGCATGGGTTAACGCGTGTTTAAGTGCATCAAAAGATCGATCAGCGATCTCATCCCAAAAGAATGGAATGTTCTGTTTCAGCAACCGGGTAAAACCTTTTGTAAGCTCGGTGTAGTTAGGAATAAATCGATGTAAAAAGTTTGCTTTCCCTTGCAAACTTTGGAGTTGGCGTAAAGTTGAAGGACAATAGCCTCGACCTTCGATGGACAACAAATCCCAGTAAGAGACCTGAATCTACACAAAAAACACATTTGTGTGGATTTAGCCGAATCCGATAATGCCGATATCGCATAAAGATAGCACGTAAATGTGTAAGATGGTCAGCCCTGCGTGATGAATGAGCAGGTAAATCATCGAGATACAGTTGCACAATGTGCTTAATGTCATGAAACGCATAAGACATTGCCCGTTGAAAAGTTGCTCCAACGTTCTTTAATCCAAAGGGTAGTTTGCAGTAAGCAAATGTCCCCCACGGACAAATAAAAGCTGTTTTTGGCTGATCGACAGGAAGTATGTTTATTTGATTATACCTTGAAAAGTCGTCCATAAAGGAAAACATTTCACTGCTGGCACAATCATCGATTATTTAATCGATATAGGGAGTTGGATAATTGTCTTTAGGATAAGCTCGATTAATATCCCTATAATCGATACATACTCGTATGGTTCCTTGTTTTTTAGTCATAGGAACAATATTAGATACCCAATCCTTAAAGGAATCAGATAAATAAAACCTGCACGAAGTAATTTTTCAACCTCTGCTTTGATAGTAGTAGCTTTTCTAGGATGCATTTGACGTAGACGTTGACGAACAGGCTTGGCATCCGGGTAAGTCTTGATTTCATGTACGACAATTGACGGATCAATTCCTGGCATTTCTTCGTAGGACCAGGCAAACACATCACAGAATTCTTGAAATAGGGCTTTATAAGTTTGAATTTCTTCTTCAGTACAGGAAGCACCTATATGAATGTTTTCAATTATTCCAGGTTTTACTGAAATGTCAATTGGAATCGTTCGAGAAATATTTTCCAAATTTAACTCAGAATCAGGAATTTTCAATGGATTCTGTGGTTCCTTGACATAGTCAGCAGTAAATATTGAAGCGAAATCATCTTCAAAATGATCTAGTTCAGGTAAAAACGAAGATCGATGATGTAGATCTTCCCATGGTAAATCATCAACAGATAATAATTCACGAATCTGCACATCGGAATGAACAGGTTCAGTAAATGCTGTTGTGGCTGAGCTAGATATTGAGAGCGATTCCTCGTGGATCCCATTCACTGGATCAATCTCGATTGAAGAGGGGTCGGAAAATGACTGTACGGCCTAATATGCAAGTTCAAAAGGACTCAAAGGCATCATGCCATCAATTGAATCTAACTTGGATTCGGAAGGTACGATCCAAGGATCATCAAACATAACAGAGTCTGACGAAATCATATGAATTGTTGCGACAGAAGGCGATACGTCAGGAGGAGGAATGGAAAAAGTTCCTAACAAACCAGAATCTTTAATCAAACCTACGCCAACATCCTTATATGGGATAGTCGTTTTACCAACGTGCTGGATTGTTTCTGTAGAGGCTGGGTCAGAAGTAAAATAAGTTAACTAATCTATTGTAACGATCCTTCCTTGATATGGAAATTTTATGAGTCGGAAGACCGAAGAGACAACAGCAGTCATAGCATAAGACCAACTGTTGAGCCCTAGAATTGCCTTCTCTTTTACAAACCTTCACTTCATTTCATCATTATTTTATCACTTCATAAGCCTAAAATCAATGAAGAATGATTAGGATTGCTTAACGGTTACATGCAATTGATTAACATATTGTATTTTCATGATTTTCGTTGTTTTAATAATTTTCTACAAAATAGCTACAGAATACAGGCGTTCCGTAGCTGATCACGCATTCCACAACTGTTTTAGAGTTTAAGTGGGTTACAGGTGTCTTCTCAAATAAAGGCACATATGGGTGAATTCCAGACTTCATCCTCATCATTCGTTGCTCTCCACAAAGTCTGAGCAAAAATATCTAAGTGGTTATGCACGTGGGACACCCGAACTAAGAAGCAGTTTCCTATTAAAACACGAACTCTACAGATGTCTGCAGCAAAGTACGAGATCTTCAATAAGAGTTTTAATTTGATTAGGAATGGGAAAGACACTCATCCCTATTTTTCTCAAGAAGTAGTTATGAAATTTCATTATAAATATGACTCGGGAGACCAAGCAACATTCGTTAGATTTTGGCTTTTGCTGTTAGATTTTAGAACCGTGAATACTCTGTTTTTCAGTATTTTTCTCCTTTAATGAAAGAAACATCATTCTAGTGCAAGAGCTGAGTCAACGTTAATTGGATTTGCAAGCTAATCCGGCAGTAGAGGGCCCCTACTGCCCGAGAAGCTCCGTTCATATGATTTAGGTAAGTAGCCTTAGCTTGATTTCGTTTTCAATTTCCAATTTCAATAGTTTTTTTCAACTTCATGCTTTTACGCTCATTTACATTACATATTACAGTTAGTCATGTTCTATGAATTCTTTCAAAATACCTTTAATGATGAATGGGAATTAACTGTGATATTGTAGTAGTTTAATTGTGTTTTCATTTCGAACTGTGGGTTTTATGTCAATCTGCATTGAATAATACAGCCATAATTGTGTTACAAACTCTTCCAAAATATCATTCATATTGAACAAGATGGGCTGTAGAATTCTTTAGGATAGTTGCATGTTAATTTAGTTACAACACTCCGGAGGTAGAATGCATCTAGTTCAGCTCTATCATTTCATTTCAAGTTTGATAATGGCTTTTTAGTTTAATTATGTTCACCATCTTTCCAATTTAAATAATTGCATTTTAGCTCAGCTGTGGTCATTGTGTTTTTAGTTTGATTAATTGAACTTTAGCTTAACTCTGTCATTTGTATTTAAAAATAGATTAATTGCATTCTCGTTCATGTTTTGCTTAACGTATAGCCAAGTCTCACTAGTTAGTTGAATGATAGTTCTGTTCTACTAGACTAAGGCCTTCATTATTTACAAAAACCACTCCTGTTATTAAACTCTTCCAACATATCACTATGCAGACAAGAATTGGTAATATCATTTCATGGCTTTGATTATTCTGCAGATTCTTATAATTGTGCAACTAGCCTTTTCCTCAAAATTATTTCAAAAGACTTTAACTTTCGAATAAGGCTTAGTAATGACAATTTAGGTTGCAGAATAGATTAGTTTCGGTATCCTTGATTAATTTAGAGTAGAATTATTCACTGTGTTGCAGAAATAACTTTTCCAAATATTTTCAAACAAATATCTAGTCATGGATAAGATCTTCTTTGTGATATGGTAAATTGTTGTTTAGGAAAACCTCACTGCACTAAATTTATCCTTTTTTTGAAGTATTCCAACACATCTCTAACAAAATAATTGGAATAAATTTGTGTTGTGAGTTATTGTCTAGTTTTGCATACCACACATGATTTAGGACTGTTTGTAGTGTGACCAACAACTGCTTTTCACCAGCATTTCTTTCTTTCGCTTTTTCAAATATAAAACCATAAAACCAAAAACATCAAAAAACACTAAACACAACGAAGTAGGAAGAGGTTACTTAGGCACATATGGTGCACTTCACTTCAACATTTTACCAACCCTCGTTGACAATTAATGAACTCAATTTAGGACACTAGGTTGAGCACAAACATTTTGGCGCCGTTGCTGGGGAAGTGTAACTAGGTAACCTTATTTCTTACATCCAAAAAAAAAAACACACACACAAAAACCAAAAAAAAAAACTTCAATCACCTATCACACCCACTATATCATGTGGTGCAGTAAGAGCCACACATCCACATCATGAATTCATATTTTTGCAAGTATAAGAAGATGTGACAAAGCAGGTTGAAGAAATGGATGGAGATGATGACAATAAGGAAGATCCTTTTGGATTTCCCATTCAAGAAACTGATATCAACGTTCAAATGAAGAACATCCATCCATATGTACTTCCTAACTTCAAAGGTATGAGATCAGAAGACTCGGAAATCTTTCTTTTTGAATTTGAAATAATTTGTAGATCTTATGGCTACTTGTTGCACATGCAAAAATTGAATTTGTTTCCAGCAACATTGAAGGATAGAGCTCTTATATGGTTCATTACTTTAGGAACAAATTCTATAAGGACATGGGATGATATGAAAAGAGTATTTTTGGAAAAATATAAAGGTTATTGCATGCACCATGACCTTAGAAATGAAGTCTTTAAGATGAACCAAAAAGAGGATGAAAGCCTAGAAGATTTAGTGGAGAGATTTACTTATAATATCAAAAGATCTAAATTGCATAATTTAGGATCAGATGCATTAAAAACTCTCCTACAAAATGCTATAAAGGATGAATGGATTGATCTTCTTAATCTTGTGGGAAAAGGAGATGTCTATCAATTTCCATTTCAAGAAATTTGTGAACTGTGCAAGAACATTTCAAGAGGAAAAGCAAAGTGTGTAAGGTCCCCTCAAGGTCCATTTATGGAAAAAGTAAGTAAGTCAGCATTAGGATTGGTAAGTCAAACTGAACCTAACAATTTTCTGAACATTCTTGGTAATTTAAATGAACAAACTGAAATGCTAAGAATGCAAAACAAGCAAAAAGTTGCTTCATTTATATTTTGTCCTAAATGTAGAAAGAAACATACTTTGCATGAATGTCCACTTGATAACATTAAAATGTGTAAAATTTGTGCAGGATCACATACTACTGAAGATTTCCCATCATTACCAGGGTTGAAGGCAATTTACCAGAAGGATAATGGAGAAAATCAAGCACAAGAGCAACTCTGTTATGTAGCTCCAAGAGGACTATGGCAGCCTCATCAACCCAATATGATGCAATATCCTTATGCACGGTTTCAAGGTTATGCACAACAATCTCAAGGTAATTGGAAAACACCCTTGCCTTGGCAACCCTGGGCATATCAATCCCAACCTCAAAATCAACCTTGGAAACCTTGGCCATCTCAATCCCAACCTCAAAACCAATCTTGGCAACAAAGTTGGCAAAGGCCCTATAAAGGAAATCCACCATATCCTCAATCTTTCCCTCTCTATCCTCAATACCATCATCAATGTTATTCATACCATTCGCCTCCACCAAAACATCAATATCATCCTCATTTGACCTCAATTCAACCTTTCCCATTACCATCCACACAAACACCCCAAATATTCCCCACTCCACTACCTCCACAACCATTTCGTATCCCCAACAATAAAACACCTCAATCAACTTACAATTTTAAGGTATTGAAAAACAATTCACCAGCTGTCATTGAAGAACAACAACTAGAAGAAGAAGTCTCAGATAAGGTCCAAGAATCATGGATGTCTGTTGATAAAAAGAAGTTATTAGAACCAGAGATTGAAAAGTCTCATGCATGCCTATCACCAGATTCTATGAATGAAGATCACAGCTCTGAAGACTTGAATTTCATGATAGAGGAAAGACAAGGAAGACAAGATTACATTGAATCTTGGTTCAATTCAGTCATCGGATTCCAATGCTCAATTATTCAATATCTTCTAACATCATCTAAATCAAGACAGTTGGCATCTCATATATAGGTACATATCAAAGAGTGTCTTTCAAACCTGCATATGAGTTTATCTATCATCTTGTTACAGACATGGTTCCATTGGAATTACTCATATACTTGAACAAGATTTTCTTTTTCAAGTAGAGTAGGACATAAAAAAAAAAAAAAAAGAGAAAAAAAAAGAGAAAAAAAAAAAAAAAGTAGAGAAAAAAAATAAGTCCTATTGTGAAAACCAGCTTGCTGGCGCAATTGGACATGAGCTTTGCTTGAAAACCAGACAACTGGCGAGCAAATTTCACAATAAAGTTCTGCAATTTCACGATGGTTTCAATATTTCATGGTTCTTCAAATCATTTTTGGTTCTATGCTCGAGTTGGATGATGTGGAATTCCTTAAGGTCCACCTTCCAACAAATATTGTCCCATCGACCTCAACACTTTATCTGGGATCAAGATTAGAGATTATTTGAAGTGCCTTGGAGCATGAATTCATCAATGGCAAGCCTCCTCGTTGATAACAATGGGAATACAACAATGTCTCTTGATTGTCAAATATTGCAAGCGACTCGACTTTGACACATTCATTCGTCCCTGTCAAGATGCACTGAGGTACCTTGACACTCATTTACATTATCAGTGAGTTGTCTCGCATTGGTTAACGATTTTCATTATTGATCGATAATCCAATGATTTCTTCCCATGCTCGACTTCGACACATTTATTCGCATGGTAAGAATTGTACCATGAATGTTGGCTTTGATGAAGACTAATGGTTTTATGGAATCAACAACAACTTGCAGCAGTACATTTTATTATTTTCTTGTAGCAGCATGTTCATATTTTTTTCAATTCAATAACAGATGCGGAAAGTGGCAGTTTCTGCAGCTATTGTTGTAGCAGCTTGTTTTTTCTTTTTACAACTTTTTCCAGAAGGCAGTTTTGGCGCAATTGTTGCAAGAGATTGGAGCAGAAATAAAAAATTCTGAGCTTCTAGGTTTTCTCAGAATATGATAAATTGAGTAAGACGTGGACAGAATTTGGAAAAAAGCAATTTTTAGGGGCATTTCAGAAGGGTTTTTCAGGCATATTTTCAATTTTCAGCATTATGGACAAAATAGGACAGATTTGGGTATTTTTTCACAGCAGTGCCTTTTCTTCATTGAAATGAAATTCTGGAAGCATGTGGCAGTAGAGAAGGTGAAAATATACATTTTCCCTTTGGAATCACTCAATTTGGCCTTAAAATGAGTTCGTGGCGTACTTTTTTGTTGCAACATTAGGCAGAATGAAGGGTGAAACAGGAAAGAAATTGATTTTATCATAACTTTCAAACCATGCATCCGTTGGTCCTGAAATTTTTATGGTAAATGCATTGAGGTAGAGTGAATAAAAACATAAAATTTCATAAAATTTCAGTGTGTATTTTTCAAGAAATTGGCCACTTTCACCTATAGCCATTTCTCATTTTCCGGGAGATCCGTGTAACCAATGGCTGATATTTTTCATTAGAAGATGCATAATAATATTGGTAATAGCCTCAGAAAATTTCAGGGAAGTCTGATGTACCATTTGAGAGAAATTGCAAAATTCATTTCATTCTACAATTCCACTCCATCTCACTCCACTTTCACTCCATCTCACGCCATTTTCATTTCATTTCACAAGTCCTATTCCACTTTCACTCCATTACATTTCACATCCATCTTCCATAGTCATACTTCATTTCTTTTTACAGATTGCATGGTGCAGCCACATCTTATTCAGCAGTTCTGACACAATTGTATAGCCTACAAAGAGATGATGATTGCAAGGAATTGAAGGATTCTGTTTTGAAGACCAACATGCTAAAAGAGGACCAAAGGAAAAACATCAAGCACAACAATTAACAAGGTCAAAAATTCTGAGGTAAATTGTGAAAATTATTTTAATAGAAAAAACATGAAATAGATACAATGTGTATAATCATATGTTTCCTAAAACAACCTATCATTCGAATTGATTAACATATCTTGGCCATATCCCTTATCCAACATTCCAAGCTACTATTCCACATCTCCATAAGATTGTATCATTCACTTATTTCACCACAATTTCATCATAAATTCTCCATCAGATCCATAGCCACTTCATTTTCCCTTATAGCATCCATTCACCTCCATTACACTTTGCATCCAATCCATCTCTAAGAGCAGAAAGGTAATTCTGAGGGTGAAGCATCATTCTTCAACTAATCCATCTTCAGACACAGAGATACAGTTTCAAAAATAAAGCATTAGACTCTGTAGTCAATCTAGCTTCAAGCATAGAAAAGAAATTCTAAAAGGAAGATAATCTGCATAGAGGAGGAATGTGGCTAATTGTCAGGACAGAATCAGTTGAAGTCAAGTATTTGGAAGGATATCCACAAGTCAAGGAGCTACTACAACAAGAAGGGAAGCTAAATTTTATAGAGAAATTTGATGGCTTCCATAAGGAGATTACAAAATCTTTTTCCAAATCTTTTGATGGAGCAGAAGAAGAAAAATTGACATGGTTATTGAAAATAAATTTGACACTCCACTACAAGAGGAAGATGAAGAACTAATTTCTAAAAAGTAAACAGAGATTAGAAAATAGATTAGGGCCAAAAGAAGCAGAAAGATAAAGTTGGATATTCTAACAGAGGTTTCAGAGCACATGGAATAAATTTTTGATGAAATTGTATGAGGACATGCAATAGTCTTGCAGTGGGGGTATGTTGAGCCCTAGAATTTCCTTCTCTTTTACAAACCTTCACTTCATTTCATCATTATTTTATCACTTCATAAGCCTAAAATCAATGAAGAATGATTAGGATTTCTTAAAGGTTACATGCAATTGATTAACATATTGTATTTTCGTGATTTTCACTGTTTTAATAATTTTCTACAAAATAGCTACATAATATAGGCGTTCCGTAGCTGATCACGCGTTCCGTAGCTGATCACGCATTCCGCGGCTGTTTTAGTAAGTGGGTTACAGGTGTCGTCTCAAATAAAGGTGCATATGGGTGAATTCCAGACTTCATCCACATCATTCATTGCTCTCCACAAAGTTTGAGCAAAAATATCTAAGTGGTTATGCACGTGGGACACCCAAACTAAGAAGTAGTTTCCTATTAAAACACGAACTCTACAGCTATCTGCAGCAAAGTACGAGATCTTCAATAAGAGTTTTAATTTTATTAGGAATGGGAAAGACACTCATCCCTATTTTTCTCAAGAAGTAGTTATGAAATTTCATTATAAATATGACTCGGGAGACCAAGCAACGTTGGTTAGATTTTGGCTTTTGCTGTTAGATTTCAGAACTGTGAATACTCTGTTTTTCAGTATTTTTCTCCTTTAATTAAAGAAACATCGTTCTAGTGCAAAAGCTGAGTCAACTTTAATTGGATTTGCAAGCTAATCTGGCAGTAGAGGGCCCCTACTGCCAGAGAAGCTCCGTTCAGATGATTTAGATAAGTAGCCTTAGCTTGATTTCGTTTTCAATTTCCAATTTCAATAGTTTTTTTCAACTTCATGCTTTTACGCTCATTTACATTACATATTACAGTTAGTCTTGTTCTATGAATTCTTTCAAAATACCTTTAATGATGAATGGGAATTAACTGTGATATTGTAGGAGTTTAATCGTGTTTTCATTTCGAACTGTGGGTTTTATGTCAATTTTCATTGAATAATACAGCCATAATTGTGTTACAAACTCTTCCAAAATATCATTCATATTTCACAAGATGGGATGTATAATTCTTTAGGATAGTTGCATGTTAATTTAGTTATAGCACTCCGGAGGTAGAATGCATCTAGTTCAGCTTTGTCATTTCATTTCAAGTTTGATAATGGCTTTTTAGTTTAATTCTGTTCACCATCTTTCCAGTTTAAATAATTTCATTTTAGCTCAGTTGTGGTCACTGTGTTTTCAGTTTGATTAATTGAACTTTAGCTTAACTCTGTCATTTGTATTTCAAAATAGATTAATTGCATTCTCGTTCATATTTTTCTTAACGTATAGCCAAGTCTCACTAGTTAGTTGAATGATAGTTCTGTTCTACTAGACTAAGGCCTTCATTATTTACAAAAACCACTCCTGTAATCAAACTCTTCCGACATATCACTATGCAGACAGGAATTGGTAATATCATTTCATGGCTTTGATTATTCTGCAGATTCTTATAATTGTGCAACTAGCCTTTTCCTAAAAATTATTTCAAAAGACTTTAACTTTAGAATAAGGCTTAGTAATGACAATTTAGGTTGCAGAATAGATTAGTTTTAGTATCCTTGATTAATTTAGAGTATAATTATTCACTGTGTTGCAGAACTAACTTTTCCAAATATGTTCAAACAAATATCTAGTCATGGATAAGATCTGCTTTGTGATATGGTAAATTGTTTTTTAGGAAAACCTCACTGCACTAAATTTATCCTTTTCTTGAAGTATTCCAACACATCTCTAACAAAAGAATTGGACTAAATTTGTGTTGTGAGTTACTGTCTAGTTTTGCATACCACACATGATTTAGGACTGTTTGTAGTGTGACCAACAACTGCTTTTCACCAGCATTTCTTTCTTTCCCTTTTTCAAATATAAAACCATAAAACCAAAAGCATTAGAAAACACTAAACACAACGAAGTAGGAAGAGGTTACTTAGGCACATATGGTGCACTTCACTTCAGCAGTTTACCAACCCTGGTTGACAATTAATGAACTCAATTTAGGACACTAGGTTGAGCACAAACACTTTGACATGTATATATATGTGTTGTAACACTAAAAGGAATATAATGAAAAATCAAGTTGGTCATCTCGATTTGGGATCCAGGGAAAAATATATGTGTTTATTTGTTTTATGTTTTATTCTCTCGCTATTGTTTATTTTTTGTTTTTTAAGATTCGTTTACAGTTAATTTCTATACAGGGTTAAAACCTACATTTCGTATCAAAGCAGTTTTGGCTTCAAGGGGAGGCCTTTGCTACTGAGGGGTTTTTTACTCAGGCCTGAGGTAGACCTTGTTCAGTGGAAGATCTGTGGGATCAATTCTTGCGGTGAAAAAATATGGCAAGTGGTGAAAAGATAGAGATCGAGAAATTTAAAGGTAAAAGTTTTGAGTTGTGGAAGCTCAAGATGGAGGATCTGCTGGTGGATAAGGACTAGCGGATCGCGGTAGATCTGGGTACTAAACCAACGACAATGTCAGATGAATACTGGAAGAAACTAGATCGGAAGGCAAAGAGCACAATACGGTTGTGTGTCTCAGATTCATTATTGTTGAATGTATCTGGGGAAGCTACGACGAAGACCTTGTGGGAAAAACTTCGGACTTTGTACCAATCTAAGTCTCTGGTGAATAAATTTTTCCTGCAGAAAAAGTTGTATAACCTAAGGATGAAGGATGGTGACTCAGTGACAGAGTGTCTGAACGCCTTCAATACTATGTTAAGTCAGCTGTCATCTGCTGATATTAAAGCCTTAGATGAAGATAAGTGCATCATTTTGTTGTGTTCTCTACCAGACTCATGGGACATTCTAGTTATTGAAATAGGTAGCAATACAACTACCTTGAATTTTGATGATATTGTCAAGGCCTTGCTGTCGGAGGAAATGTGATGGAGAAATATGGAGGGCCAGAATGGAGATGCCTTACCTGTACGGGGAAGGTCCTAAAATATAAACAAGAATAAGGTTTCGAGTGGGAGATCTAAATATAGAGGGAGATCTAAATCTCCTGGAAAGTTTGTAAAGGTGTGTTGGAAATGTGGAAAGGAAGGGCACTACAAAAAGGACTGCAAATCTAAAGCTCCTGAGAAAGGAAAGGGATCTGATGATGCTCCTTTTGCAGAGCAAAAAACCACCTTGGATGAACGTGAGGATGTGTATTTGGCTTCATCTTTGAATACACATGTAGATCATGAGTCATGGTTGATTGACTTGGGTGTATCCTTTCACTTCACTACCCATAAGCAGTGGTTCTGTGAGTATGATAAATATGAGGGTAGTGATGTCTTCTTAGGTGATGATAGGAAGGCCAGATTCGTCGGACGTGGAAAAGTCAAGAAAAAGCTGGAAGTTGGAAGGATTAGAACAGTTCCTGGTGTTCTGCACATTCCTGTATTGGCCAGAAATATGATTTATGTAAACAAGATGGATGATGCAGGTGTAAAAATAGTGTTGAAGGAATATTCCTGTAAGATGGTTCGGGGAGCACAGGTATTAGTTCATGGAGTGGATTGAAACTCTGTACAAGCTTCAAGGTAGCACTATTATTGATGGGTGCAACAATTCTGTGGTTCCCAAAAGTGGAGTGGAAAGCTTAGCGGTCTTTGGAGAAAACACCATGCTATGGCATCAAAATCTTGGACATATTGGAGAGAAGGGCCTTCAGATACTGCATGGAAATGGTATGGTAGAAGGTATGTCCAATATCTCTCTGGATTTTGATTTCTATGAACATTTTGTGTATGGGAAGCAGATTTGAGTGAGTTTTCCTTCTGGTGCTAAGAGGGCGAACAAGGTATTAGAGCTTGTGCACAGTGATGTGTTTGGACCTGTGTCAGTTCCATCACTGGGTACGTTTATGTACTTTGTTTCATTCATATATGAATTCTCAAGGAATACATGGATATATTTCTTGAGGAAGAAATATGAAGTCTTTGACATATTTAAAGAATTTAAGGCTCTGGTGGAAAACCAGACAGAGAAGAAGATAAAGTTGTTGAGGATAGATAATGGTGGGGAGTTCTGCAAGAAGGAATTTGAATAGTTCTGTAAGAAGTGTGGTATAGCATGGCAGAAGACTACTCCATAAAAACCTAATCAAAACAGAGTTGCAGAAAGAATGAACATAATGCTGATGGAAAAGGCAAGAAGCATGCTCAGTGGTACTGAGTTAGGACAAGAATTTTGGGCAGAGGCAGTGGATACTGCATGTTACTTGGTTAACAGATCACCTTCATCAGTGTTGGAGGATAAGACTCCACATGAGGTATGGACTAGTAGGAAACCATCTCTTTTATATCAGAGGGTATTTGGATGTGATGCATATGTACATGTTCCAAAGGAGAAAAGGACCGAGTTGGATAATAAATCTGAAAGGTGCATCTTTATTGGGTATAAAGATGGTTTAAAGGGTTACAAGCTTTGGAACCTAGAAAGAAGGAATGTTGTGTACAGCTGAGATGTGGTGTTTAGAGAGGTGAAATATGTTGTTAAACATGAATTCCTACCAAAGGAACTTAAGAAGATAGAGTTTGAGCTAAAGGAGGATGAATCAGACTCTACAACAAAAGAATACTCAGAAGAGGAAGAGCCACAAACTCCAGCTATGAGAAGATCAACTCAAGAAAGAAGACAACCATAAAGGTATAGTCCATTTGCTTTATGTTCAAAATTTTCGTTAACTATAACTGATGATGATCCCAAAACTGTCAGGGAGGCAGTGGATTCAGAGGATGGAAAACTCTAGAAGGAGGCCATGGTTGATGAAATTGCATCCTTGCATAAAAATGAGGCATGGGATCTCGTGGAGTTGCCGGCTGGAAGGAAGCCCATCAGGAGAAAATGGATGTTTAAGAAGAAGACGAATGTAGAAGGAAAGGTGGAGAAATACAAATCTTGGTTGGTAGCAAAAGGTTATTCCTAGGTGCCAGGAATTGATTTTGGTGATATTTTTTCTCCTGTTTCCAAAGTTACTTCTATTAGATTACTTTGATATGTTGTTGCTGCATTTGATTTTGAGGTACAACAGATGGATGTGAAGACAACATTTCTTCACGGGGATCTGGAAAAGGAGATCTACGTGAAACAACCTTAAGGCTTTATGGTGAAGGGGAAGAAAGAACTAGTATGCAGATTAAATAAGTCTTTGTATGGGTTAAAACAGCCACCAAGGATGTGGCATCAGAAATATGATACCTACATACGGGGACTTGGCTTCACCAGAAGAAAGGAGGATCACTATGTTTATTTTAAATTTATTGGTGATAGTGTTATTTATTTGGTCTTGTATGTGGATGATATGTTGTTGATTGGAAATTACAAAGAAATTATCCAAGATTTGAAGACCCGATTGTTCTCCAAATTCGACCTGAAGGATCTTGGTGTTGCAAACTATATTTTGGGCATGGAAATTGAGAGAGATTAGGCAAAGAGGAAGCTTTGGTTAAGCCAGAGGAAGTATGTCGAGACTATATTACAGAGGTTCAATATGAAGGATAGTAAACCGGTGAATGTTCTGATTCCTATAGGTACAAAGTTGTCCGCTGAATAGTGTCCCAAGATACAAGAAGAAGAGGATGATATGCCTTGTGTTCCATATGCAAGTGAAGTGGGTAGTGTGATGTATGCAATGGTCCGTAATATACCATACATTGCACATGCAATGGGAGTATTGAGCAGGTTTATTTCAAACCCAGGGAAGGAGCATTGGACAACAGTGAAGTGGGTTTTCAAATATCTATGTGGCACCAGTGATTATGGCTTGTGCTACCAGGGAAGACCAGGATTGGAAAGAGTTTTAAACATTCATGGTTTTGTTGATGCAGATTGGGCTGGAGATCTGGACCAAAGAAGATCTACAAGTGGGTATGTGTTTAGCTTATTTGGAGGTGGAGTCAGTTGGATGAGTAAAAGACAGTCTGTAGTGGCTCTTTCAACTGCACAGGGTGAATACATAGTAGCCACTAATGCAAGCAAGGAAGAAGTTTGTTTGCAGAGATTGTGTTCAAGTATGGGGTTGGTGCATCAAGCTATAAGGATAGATTGTGATAGCCAAAGTGCAATTTTATTAGCTAAGAACCTTGCTTATCATTCAAAGACAAAGCACATTGATGTTCAATATCACTTTGTGAGAGATATGGTTGAGGCTAAAAGGGTGTTTATTGTAAAGGTGGACACTTTGGCGAATGTTGCAGATGCATTGACGAAGTATGTAAGCACTCAGAAGTTCTCTTGGTGTAGAGAAATAATGGGTGTTGTAGAATTGGGGTGATAAGTAATCTCTCCTATGGCCCCCTACGGAAAGAAAACAATAAGTGGGAGAATGTTGGGTATATGTTATATTCTTTCCATGACTAATCACATGCGGGGGAGGTCATAGGGGGGCCGATAGCCCCCCCTATTGGGGTGTGGGTCAGCGCCCTGGAATAATTTTTTGGTTCTTATTTTCTGGTGGGCAGATCTGCCCATGGTTTTGTGCATGGGTTTGCACATGGTTTTGGGGTACGATGGTTTTCGGCCCCTGGTATTTTGTAGATCCTGTCAAGGAAACTACAGTTATGTTCTAATCCAAAGTTAATGGAATAGGGTTTTGTATGCTTCGGCATGTATATATATGGGTTGTAACACTAAAAGGAATATAACTAAAAATCACGTTGGTTGTCCCGATTTGGGATCCAGGGGAAAATATCTGTGTTTACCTATTTTATGTTTTATGCTCTTGCTGTTGTTTATTTTTTGTTTTTTAAGATTCGTTTGCAGTTAATTTCTGTACAGGGTTAAAAACTACAAATCTACAACATATCCTCTATGGCTACCACCCTCTTCCTTATATAAGTCGTGAGCTTCCTCACCCTTGGCCCCACTCATTAAAGCCACTACTTCCATGCATGGAGTCTCCCTCCAAAACTACGATGCCCCACAATGATTGCCACTCCTCCATGACAACATTATTGATTTGGTCAAATTTGACCCAGACTACATGCTCCAGCCCCTTTTCACACATAGGGTGCTTTATCAAGCCACTAAAGTTATCTCCATTCACATTAGAAGTGATTTTATTCCCACTAAGGAGATTTATGGGTCTTCATACCCTCTTATTCATAAAATTAAGAAGAAGAAAAAAATTAATATTCCAAATAGCTCATGGCTAATTGGGAATATTGCAGTCGTCCCCTCCCAAATGTTTCTTGTCCTCAAGCACCTGTAAAGGTGAGTGTTGCAACTCTTCTCCTCCTTCTTTGGTGACACCTCCATGTGATAAGCTCTCCTCATATACCAGGTGTCTCCCAATCAATCCCTCCATGAAATTCTCCTCCCAAGTTCTCATGAGATGCAAATGACTCATCTCATAAGGAAGCAAATGATCCACGGTAGCAATCATGGTTTTCCCAATGTTATCCCTAAAACATGAAGCATAAGAAACATGGAGAATCTATCTCCTAAAGGGCACATCCAATACTTTCATCCTCCCTCCAATAATTCCCATAATAATAATAAGGACATCATCAATGTATGGGATCAAAACCAAGGATACATAAGATGCCATATGCAATAATGGAGGTGGATCATAGTCCCACATGTAGAACCAGTGTTGTATATCTCCTGACTGCCTCAGATAATGATGTGATAAGTGGTTTTCCCACCACTTCATTTTTGTCATAGTATTCTCACATTATTTGAGAAGGTGAGCAATGTTTGGTGCCTTTGGAGTACATCCTGAATGGTATATCATCTCCCTATATCCTCCTAGGGAGTGGCCATGCTCAACATTGTTTGGCCCCAAGCTGGCCATGAAGTTTATAAGGAAGAATGCTCCCATTTGGAGCAATGGCCTGCACATGTATGGTAAAGGAATGCAAATACTCATTAAGTAAATAATTATGCACAAAAACATGATCCTTACCATATACTTTGCTCACATAAATGGAGTGGCTCATAGATAAATCCCCTCTCATTCCCAAAAAGGAAAGAGGTGGTTGTGATAACCCCATCAAAGAGTTATGTACCTCCTCCATATCCACATGGTCCATGCATCTCTTCAAACACTGATATATCTCCTCTTCAAAACCTTCCAAAGCATACCCCTCCATGATAGTATGGTATGCTATCATGGAATAAGTGTTGCTGAAGAGAAAATATTCATGTGTTGCTTGTAGAAACTTCTCGTTGAGCTTCGATTATCTAGACAAGAATATCCTACTCTAATAGTAGATAACCTCATCTCTTACTTAATATACCTCTTCTAGTAGATTGTCATCAAGTATCATGCAAGTAAAAATATCCCTGTAATAATCCACCAACAACTGGGATTTACAATATGGATCTATCCTCCATAGTGATAGCATTAATGATCTATCATATAAAGAACTTTTCATGTGGCTTCTCCCTTCTTTGGCATCTCCTATTCCAAAGTCACATAATGTAAGGCTTTTGTCCTCCCTCTGATGCTCCTTTCTTAGCCCAAGATCTGAGGTGAAATTGGGTAATGATGATGTTGGGAGAATCTCTCCCTCCTCCTTGAGCCTACCCAAGACTCTCAGCACTGTACCATGACCTCCTAATGTTCCCACTCCTCTTGAATATATGAGTGCTGCAACATTTTTTGAGGCCTTTCTCACCAAATCCTGATCAGGTGGCTTCCCAGGTGGTTTTCCACAGAACAATAATGTCTCATGGGCCAAAGTCATGTGCATAATAGATGGGACTATTAGGTCCTTGCTTCCACTATGAAAATCCATATATGTTTTCTATGTGGAAGTTGTTTGTGAGGGATATGTGTGCATTCCCCTAATCATCTGATTTTTTCCACTTTCTCTATCCACCCATTCCATCTGCAAAGTATCACAATCTACAGTGCCCTTCCCTAAAGTAATCAACCACTGCACACCCAATAACACATTCGTGTCACATATGTCAACCACAAATAAGTGATCAGTAAATGTATGTGTCCTCATGGTGATAGATAAATATGGAACATAATGCATGCACTGCATAGTTCTAGCTCCTTGGGTCAAAACTGAAAATCCCTCAAAATCATCAATGGGTATTTCCCTCCTCTGCACTAGTTGGGCATCAATAAAGTTGTGGGTAGCCCCACTATCAATCAAAACGGAAACCCTCTGATCCAATATGGAACCTCGAACCCTCAAGGTCAAGTACTTGGGTACTTCTCTCAATGCTGCAAGGACCCCTCCAATTGGAGCAAAAGCTCCATTCCCACCTCTTGGTGGTGGTGGATCCTCTTCTGCTATCCTAGCGTTGTGACCTCCTTCTAGTTCTTATTCTTCTTCCTCCTCTTCATCTGAAAAGACCTATATATAGTGTGCCTTACTACTGCACATCTATGTCTGAGTGCCCATGATTCTTGGAATGTGAAGAAAATCTTCCTTCTCCTCAAATCTCTTCGGCCATCATCACTAAGAGGTACTTTATTTTGGATCTCCTTTGAAAAATGAGTCTTCTCATATTTTCCCTGTTAGAGTCGGTCTTTTCATCCCTCTGTCAGAGATAATTTCTCTTATTACATTTCATTTTTACGTGTCCCATTTATTTCATTCATCTACACTCCATTAGGGGCATGCCATAATCTAACGGAAGGGCCTTCTCAGTCATACCCCTCATGCCTTGTACATGCTGGCTCAAGTCTGTTCATCAAATCAATTTTAAAGTCATTCATAGTCCTGTTTTGGCCTCTTAGCCAGAAAAGAGTATTTTTAGGGTTTTTCAGTCATTAGGTCTAGGGTTTCATCTTCAAAGCATCCAATAATTCCAGCAGGCTAGAGGGAGGCTCAAAATAAGTTTTCATCGCAAAATTTCATCGTTATAATGATTGATCATGACTTTTCTTCAAAACTATGTTTTGAAGAAAATCATCATTTTGTCCTTTGTAATAAATGCTATGTATATTCTTAAAATTTTTCAGTTGTAGATTCTTCAACGCATAGCCCTGTTCGCCTTTGCCAAGACATGCCAATCATCCCTGCAAAAAATTGACAAAGGAGCCATCATTTCAACCAAAAAATCAAAGTGGAAACAAGAATCAGAGTTTACATTAAAAATGTGAAAAGTGCCAATTTCAAAACATTACAAAAGTGGGTATTTGCAAAGAAAAAATCAAATCCATGATTTTAAAAAGATATTTCCATGTTTATCAAATCATTTTCATTCAAGAAGCATCAGAGAAGTCGAGCTCAGTTGTGAAAAAACGAAATTGTGAGTTTTAAGGCCGATTGTGTGTTAGAGTGCTGCGCGACACATCGGGAGGAAGGCGCGACGCACATAGACCGCGCAGCGCATTGGGCCAAGTTTCACAGTGTAATTTTCAATTGTCGCGGCGCATCCAGGAGGTGCAGTGCACTGGGTTTGTGCGCGGCGCACAGAGCCGACAGGCCAATTTTATATCACTGCTTCCCAAATTTTCAAAATAACTTCAACACTTTTTCTCCAAGTAAGTTATGCACCCTTTCCACTGCTATTTACTCGTGTTTGATGTTGTTTGGGGGCAAGGATATAAAAGTTTGACTAGTGAAATTATGAAACCTCTCATGTGGTCGAAAACTGCTCCAAGGGTTTGAATCTGAGTATTAAAAGTTGAGTTTGGTGCCAAACGCTCCCAGTCCATTTTTCACTTGTATTTCACAGCATTGTCATATTATCATAAGGACCCTCTCCTATTTCCCTATATCCCATCCCTAAACCCTACCATTTCTTACCACTTTCCCTCCATATCACTTATAAATTCCAAATTCCCAAAATAGTCAAGTGACTGTCTTCACATTCTTAATTTCACTTGACTCAAATATATTTTCTTCACTTATATAACTTGTTCTCATTTGTCCCTGTCTCTAAAACTACATTTCCCCATCACCAGCCCTCTCCCATATCCTTTGAAAATATTCCTAGATTCCTAAATCCCCATACATTCAATTGAATGTTAACACATTTCAAATCTCACTTGACAAACTCCACAGTCCACTTTTCCCACTGTCCCTTTTTTCTCACAGCCCCTCATTCCCTTTGGCACATTTGGCATTGAAAACAAACACCAATTTATCATTTTCAACAAACCCATCATACACTTGTCATACACATTGCAAATACCATGACAGACATAGATTCATCATATGAGCAAGACAGTGACTCTACCACTGAGCTTAATGTACCGAGGAGGCCTCGAAAAGGGGGTAAACACGTCAGAGAAGAGCCCACTTCATTGACTCAATTGTAGGTCTACCCACTTGCAATGGCTTTCTTTCAGCAACAGTCATGCTTTCAGTATTGTGAGATTATTGCTCAAACTCAGCATCATCAGGAGTTGGTTCGCTTGTTTGTGTTACATTTGCGAGATGGTTAGGTAACCCTCACTGGTGTAAATTTCACCTTGACACCAGAAACCATTTCTCAGGCAACAGGAATACCAAATGTAGGTGAGCAGTGGAACAAGAGACAACAGCTAGACAAAGTGTATTATGAGCCATACATCAGGCTTGGCTATATGAGGCAGCTCAACAGGGTGTTCCCTTTCAGATTCTTGAGGGAGTCCTATGCGCCATTGATGAAACTCATCATCAGGTACTTCAGCTGTGAGGGCCGGTTCTCGCGCCTTTATGCTTACCATATCCGATTATTGATGCATTTCACGGGAGTGAGGATGATGAGCATTCCATATTTCATGTGTCGAAACATAGAGCGGATGACTACTCCTGTGTAGAAGAAGACTCCAGAGTGGCAGTCTAACAACATTTATCATTATGCGCTCCTCAAGATCATTGTGGTACATCAGCTTGGATTGCAAGGCATTGCAATGGAGGAGTTCATTTCCCGTGACTTCTTTACAGCCCCTCAGCCTCCTCCAGAGATTGTTCATGATGCAGGTGAGCCTTAACATCAGTTTGACTGTCCTGAGACATAGCCTATCAGTGTTCCAGTATGTGTTACTTATCAGAGAGGCACCAGAGCCTTATTTGTAGCAGCATGACGAGTACTATCTCCACCCGGGGTGGTAAGGGTCTCGTTACCTTCATCAGCAGTGCGAGTACTATCTCCACTTGGGGTGGAAGGGGTCTCATCTTCGACATTATCATAGGTACAGGATAGAGGCAAGAGGCCTATGCAGGGTGAAGGCCCTTCAGGAGCCCAAGAAACTGATTTTACACTCATTGATGTGGACGTGAGCTCTCCAAACTCAAAACTGAGAGAGATCATTCAGGAGCAGAAAAATGAGATTAGCACATTGACCGAGAAGTTTCACAAAGCTCAGTGGATCATTAACTATCTGGAGCAGCGGAATAAGTAGCTGGAGGATCATTAGATAGTCATGGATTTGCGAGACATCCGCGAGAACCGGCAAGCTGCCCGAAGAAGCCCATCCGAGATGACACCTATCGAGCGGGAGATTGAGGCCGATAGAGAGACGTGGCTCGAGAGAGTCAACATGCATCTTGAGAAGTTGTTGGAGAAGGTGAACAAAGAGAAGAACATGCTCTAACACATGAAGAGCTATTATTGGGCCCGCACAGATGTTTTCAAAGCAAGGATCAAGATCCTGAAGGCGAGGCTAAGGAGAGCACTGAAACGTTGGAAAAGTATTGATCCACTTCAAATCTTTGCCGAAGCTTCTTTGGCTAAGCATGAAACTTGATGGGGGACCTTCACTCCAAATTTTAGCAAATCTGGAGAAAATTTTGTCATTTTTGAATTTTTGGTCACAAAACAGGTTTTCCTGCCCAGCGTGTAGCGCCACCTTGCGCGCGCTTATGATTGGGAGATCTTCTAGAGAAAAAATTGACATTTTTGGATTTTTTATGAAAATTTATGCATGCTCAAGAATGGCCTAAGAATTTCATCAATTTCTGGGTTGTCTAAAAAGTCAGAAACATCATAAAAATGGCCTTTCTGCCACTTTTTGCACCCACAGGAAACAGTGATGGGAGATCGAACTTTTGGAGGGACAAATGGACACGAAATCCAGAAATTCCACTTGGGTTGGAAGGTAGACAGGTAGGGATTTCCCACGAGCTATCATGAGATCAATTTGGACTTCGGAAAGTGCCTCAAAATCAGCTCCAAAAATGTGCTACGCATAGAGATTTTGGGCGCGGCGCATAGAGAATTTTGGCCTATTTTTCACTCTTCAGCTCAGAATTTCAGCCAGTTTTGACTAGTTTCACTTTTTGATGTAACTCTTGATTTATCTTGATGTAATTTCATGGCCATGATGTAAATTTGGTTCATTTTTACTTTTTCTAGAGGATTCATTCACTAAAAGGTGAAAATTAAATGAATGAATCAATTTCCTACCATATAGAGGCAAGTTGTTTGATTGCCTAGATTTCAGTTCCTAGTTTAGAATTGGTTGAAACAGCTCCTAGAAGGATGAGCTCGACCCCTAGAGGCATGGGAAGGGGTTAGGCTAGTCTATATTATGTATTTTCTGAGTCATTTTCAGGGTTGGACTCTTCGGAATAGTTTGGCACCTCATTGTATATTCATTTCAGTGTTCTTGGCAAAGGAAAGACCAGGGTTTTGCAGCACTTGTTGGGATCCTTATGGCTTTGAGTTTTGATGGTGTTTTTTTTTCTCCATGTAATTGTAAGTTAATTAATGTTTTATGTATGCCATTTTCCTTCTCTGTGCTTCTGAGATTAAACAAATGAGTGACTAAGGTAGAATTCATTAGTTTTCTGGTGCTCTTCCTTAAACTTTTGTTTAGTTTTATATGTTTTCTTCTATTTGAAGAGGATCCTTGCAGCCCCTTGCCCTCTTCATCTCCTCAACAGTATTTTCTATCCATTCATTCAATCTAAGACATCAAAGCCATTTCCTTCCTTGCCCCAACTTGAACTCTGCAAGAATTTGGCCTCATCCCCAAGCCCAAAATTTCCTTTCTCTTTTTTCCAACAAAACCCTCAAAAAATCATTTCAAACTCCTTGATTTAAATACCTAGCCTAAAATCGGTATTCATTGCAAGTCATCTCAGACCCTATTGATCATTTTACTGAGTTTGACCTGGAGAGAGCCCTCTCCTATTCTGGTAGGGCTAGCTACTAGACTGAGCGTGGTTTGATGTTACCCTGAACTCTGCCTTCCTTCAACCTGAGGTGGATTTAGGCAATAAAATTCCCTTTGATGGAAAATTGGACTTTTTCTAAAATGTTTCCATTGCTTTTGGCAAGGAATCTTGTAGATATCTAACCCTTTCAATGGCATCTTTAAGGGTAGTGGGTTTGGTAGATTTAACCAACCCATGTAGAGGTTCTGCTAACCCATCAATAAACATATAGACCCTCCTTTCTATATTTAAATCAGGAACCATAACAAAAAGTTTTAGAAATTCATAAATATAAGTTTCTGGATTACCTTATTGTTTGAGCTTAGCTATCCCCATGAAAGGGGCCTCCGGATATCTTCGATCAAACCTCACCACCAACTTCCCTGTGAACTCATAATATGTAGTCACATTGGCATGAACCAATGTAGAAATACCATGAAACCACCAATCATGTGCCTCACCCTCAAGGTGCAGCGCTGCTATTTTGATGGCCTCCATCTCTGGTACTTTTTTTAGCTGGAAGCAGATGTCTAGCCTCTCTACCCATGATTTTTCAGTGAATTTTGATAACCCATCAAAGTTGGGTAAGAAAAATCTACCCATAGTCCGGTGTATATCATGATTCTATATGAATCCTCCACCTCTATTGTGATGTTGGGGTCTCCTATTTTCCTTGATATGATATAAGTCTTGAAAACTAAAATGATCCTTGAATCTCTGAGATTGAGACTCATACTCCATAAAATATTCTTCAACATTTTCTTGTTCTTGAAACCCTCCATTTTCCACTGCTAAAAATGTAGGCACTGTAGAGCGTTGGGAAACTTGTTGCTTCACCAGTTGATCACTCTAGCGATGAGAAATGCTAGAGCCTTCACCATGTAGAAACCCTTTAGGGGATTCTTTGTGTCTATCCATCCTTATCTCCTTTATCTCTCTTGAAATGTCTTGCATAGTTAGAATAAGAAGCTTAGGGAACTCCTTGTCATCCTCTTCTCCTGATAAAGGGGTTTTACCCTTGCCTTCTTTATCATTTGTATAATCAGACTTCTAGTTTCTTCTGAGATATATCCTCTCTCTATATGTGAGAGTATCTTCTTCTTCTGATGACATATTGGCTTAATATGCACAAGCTGAGCCAAGATTATGCTTTTTACCACTGCTACCACTGTAATATTCCCAAACGGGAAAAGCTGGAATATACTGCATAAGGATGGAAATAGCAATGAAGATCAATGCTTAAATATGATATACCGATATGGAGCCTTCTCATTAATCATAAAAATAGCAAAATAGAACAAAATAATGGGGCACATACCATACAACATGAACGAACAAGCATCTAGTGAGTAAATCCCTCAAGAATGAGGTATTGTAACTATATCAAAATGTCGGAAGACTGCTACAACACAGTCATAGAAGCACTACTATAGAAAATGAACATATAAAATAAGAAATGGCTGATATATGCCTCAAAATATAATGTACATGAAGATCAAGGCTCTATACAACCTCCAACAAAGAACCTGAGACGGTTTTCAGAAATACACCAATATATAAGTAATGAGTCAAAGCCCTAGGGCTGAAGATTCACTACAACTATACAGCTATAAATATGTGGCTGATATGATGTATTGAAGAATATAGTCTCCTCCAATAGATTCCCCAGATGAAAGGTTGATCCATTCACTGGAAAACCTTCTCCCAAAATGGTGTACTGAAACCATTCCTGCAACTCCTCCCTAAATAACGCAGTCCGAGATTGAAACTGCATTGTAGGGGGAAATGATAGTGTGGCCTGGTGCCAAATTCTGCAATAAGTCTCAAGGGCCTTCCTTACTACCGTCCTAATTGAAGGAAATGTTCCTCCACTCAAATCTAGATAAGAAATCACCCAAATGTATTCTCCACTACTGCAACCTACAACATAGCACAACCCTCTCCAAAAACTTTGCTGTAGATGAAAGATGGAGCTTGGCCTGATGCTAGAATGTGGAAATGTAGTGCAATCACTTCTCCTGAGTAGGCACTCGAAGTCCCCTGATGATGAAGGTGGGATTCCTACTCGGGAACACCCTGTGCTAAACAACATTGCACTCTTAGTGAAATAGCTGAAGAGAGCAAACAAGTCTTAATAGACCATATAAAAATAATAATCTACAACATATCCTCTATGGCTACCATGCTCTTCCTTATATAAGTCATGAGCTTCCTTACCCTTGGCCCCAGTCATTAAAACTACTTCCATGCATGGAGTCTCCCTCCAAAACTACGATGTCCCACAATGAATGCCACTTCTCCATGACAGCGCTATTGATTTGGTCAAAGTTTACCCAGTCTACATGCTCTAGCCCCTTGTCACATATAAGGGTTCCTTATGAAGTCACTAAAGTGATATCCATTCACATTAACAGTGATTTTATTCGTAATAAGGAGATTTATGCATCTCCATACCCTCTTATTCAGCAAATTAAGAAGCAAAAAAAAAATTAATATTCCAACTAGCTCATGGCTAATGTGAATATTACATGAACTAACTAATAAAATGTTGCAACAACTCTCCCATAGCTAAACTGATGAAGGGTTGATCCCCTCACTGGATTCCAAGCGACATTGCTATGGAATCTGACCCTCCACTAGATCTATCAACTACTTCACTGCGTAAGTCACTAGGTGACTGTGCTGATCAAGAGGGATAAAAAATGGAAAAATGCTAGAATAATAAAATATGCTCATAAGATAGAAGGACTCCTCTCCTGATCGAGCACTTGAATTCCCTCGAGGACGAGGTTGGGATCTCTGCTCGGAGACACCCATGTGCTAAACAACACTCTAGACTCAGCTAAACAACTCAAGCGTAATCAAGTCATAGACAAAAAGAAAATAGTAATAATAATCCATAATTATCTCCATGGATGCCCTCACCCCTTTCTTATACTTGTGGAACCCTCACACCCCTGGGCCCACATCATAAATGTACTGGAATCTTGGTCCATATCCTCTACATAAACTAGCAGCTCAATTGTTCTCTTGGCCCCATCCACTACTGTGTTGATCCACTTTCACACTAAGGAAGTGGTTTTTTTTCCACTACTGGGTTTATGGGTCCCTCCACCCTTTTTATTCATCTAAGAAAACAAATAATTAATATTCTAATTAGCTAAAATATAATTATTAATATTACACACTTCTCTCCCAAACTCATCTCACTCTAACAAGTCATCTACTCCACATCCACCTCCACCACCAGACACTGATATGGTCGCTTCTATGAATTTACCTAATTTTCGGGGTATCGGGAATGAATACATAGACCAATATTGGTTTGTTACGGATATTGCATGGACAACGCTATACATTAATAATGAGGATGTTAAGAAAGAAAATTTGGCCACTATTTTTCAAGACCATGCACTGAATTGGTACATAAGGTATGTGGTGGAAAACCATAATGCAAATATTGATAATTTGAAGGCAACATTAAAGGAACAATTCAAGAATCTGAAATCATTTCCTCAATGTGTAACTGAGTTCAAGGAGATTCACCAAGAATTGAACGAATTCGTATGGGAAGTGGATCAACGGTTGTAGTGCACAATAAGATATTGAGGATTTAATATTGATTACATAGAACAGAAAGAATGGCTCATTTCCATGTTTCTACTGCATCTTCACTAGCCCCTAAGTTAGCAAAATATTGCAACACAAGTCGAATTTGTGGAGATTGCAATAAATCTAGAGTCCTCACCGGTACTAGTTGGATCGAGGATCAGCAGATCCAAGTGTAGTTGGAGGCAATGCAATTATAAATATAGAGTCTACACAAGGATAAGAGGAAGGAGGCATGCACAGATGTATGGTGTATATGCTGCAAATTTTTCGGGCATGACAAGGATCATGCCCCGTATTCAATTACTATCTATAAGCTGGAGGACCAAGCCCACTAAAGAGCGTGGCAGGGCCAAGTGGAACTCCCACATTATGGTGCATGATTTTCCAAGAAATGGGTATGCACACAATAGAATTTTACCCCAAGTTTTGTAAATATATTTCTGAGCTTAAGAAACCTTTCCGTAATTTTTTTACTTCGGTGGGACATGAAAAGCATCACCGTCACAAATTCGATTTAATGATTAACTGAGCTGACCTATGTAGGATGCATGGTGAACCAACCTCACCAACATCCTCATCTGGGCATGGTGGATTCCAAAGAAGAGGACAAGGAAGAGGAGTAGGAGCTGGTTGACGAAGGGGGAAACTCATTTGCTACAATTATGGAAAGATTGGTCATTATCCGTGTGAATGTCTGAATCCATCCCATCAGTCTTTCAAGTAGTGTAGAAAATTTGATCATGTTATTGAATATTGCCCTGTTTTTATTGCAAAAATGCAGGAAAATAAACAAAGGACTCCCACTGAAAATATTTAAATGTTAAGAGCTGAGTTGCATGAAGAAAAATCGAGTGTGAATATCATCGCTAGGAGTGGTTCAGCCAATGGTGAATACAAAGGGAAAAAGTCTAAGAGTGGTCTATTGATCTAAAAAGCACCTGAAAAAAGGAAGTATCAACTTACAGAGAGAAAAGAAAACCTTTGTAGAAGCGAAGAATGGTTTCACAGAAATCATTGTCTCAACCTTAAGAAAACCTATGGATGTAGCTGAAGGAGGTGAAGAGATAAAGCCCTTCTTGAAAACTTGTATTAAATTATTGCCCAATAAAAAGGTAGTCAAGAACCTCCAAGCATTAATAGACAATTTTGTAGAGAAATAATACCCCCGAATGGACCACAAGGCCGTTAATAAGATCTATAAGAATAAAAGAAGAATTGGACAAGAAACGTGCTTGACTGCTCAGATTGGTGCATATGAGATGGATGAGGTCATTCTAGATCTAGGATATGATGTGAATGTTTTACCTAAAAATAATTGGAAATGAATGGGAGAATGTAATTTTTAGTGTTTGACTATCTAGATGTGCATGGAAAATCAAAAAAATACTATCCCGTTAGCAAGGCTCTCGCAGGTCGTAGTGGATATCGAAGGAGTAAGGGTACTCACAGACTTTGAAGCTATATATATTGTTGATGATACAGACCCCTATCCTACGTTTTTAGGTTTGGATTGGGCTATTGATATTGGTGGCATCATAAACCTTAAGCGCAGAAGTATGATATTCGAAAGTAACGGAACCAGGGTTGTGGTCCCCCTAGATCATGTTGAAGGAGAAATATATACACAGCCAGTGCATGCGGAAGACGATGTCGATCATATCTATAAGCTGACTGCACAGGATGAAGACTAGGTCAACTTGACAACTGATGGAAGACTCAACTGGGACAAGGATAGCTCATGCTTTTCAGATTCAGATGAAGAACTTGAGAACTGGTGATACTGACTGCATGAAGTCTCTGCGATGCGATGCAATCGGGTGACAAAATATATTCAGTGCATATCCTCAGATATATGATAATTGCCTTATTATAATGGTCTGAATAATTTTAATATTTTTTAGAATAACTTGAAAAAAAATTCCTAGAAGCACAATGGTTCCACACGCTTGATATAGCATTGTGATCAACCCCAACACGCTAGTGGTAGACGCATAAGGGAAACTTGGCTAACTTGGCAGAATGCACCTGCATGATGCATCTGTGATTTGAGCATCCAAAAAATATAATGGGAGATACCTATTCTAGAGAAGGTGATCCGTGCAAGAATTTGTTTAGATGGACTGAAGCTTGGGGTGAAGAATCAAAGCTAGAATGGGTGCATATATTCATCCACACTTTGGGGAAGGTACCTACGGACTGGTACCTCGAACTGAGTTGTGACGAGGAACCAGTGAATGGAATTCATTGATGGAAAGTTTGATCTTGACCTTTAGTTTTGAAAGTGGGTTTGAATGCTTGGACGAGGCACTGCAAGATATTCAAGAATCCATCTTTGACACATCGAAACCGACAGTTGAGCGCACCTTGCTAGCATGGAATGCGCAGATGAAGGACATCATTAGAGAACTTTTGAGGTCTAAAGTAGGCCTCCTAAGAAAAATTTACAACCAAAATAAAATTTGTAAGAACCAATAGGATTCAAGATGATGATTTCAACCATGGGTGATGATTCACCATTTTTTGGGTAAAAAAGTAAAAATATTAAAAAATAATAAAATAACAAAACTACTTTTTCAACTTGTATTTTCAACTTATCTCCCTAATGTTTTACTCAAATTTCGAGTGTGAGTACTCATTGGATGTAAAATTTTATTCCTCATCCAAGGGGTACCCATGTTGCATACTTTTGATGGACCCTACTCCACAAAAAATGAGAAATACATGAAAAACATTATTACAATTACGTTTTTCATGTATTTTTCATTTTTTGTGTATCAGGGTCCATCAAAAGTATGAAACATGGGTACTCATTCGATGATGAATTAATTTTGCATCCAATGAGTGTTCCCACTAGAAATTTGAGTAAAACCATAAGGATATAAGTTGAAAATACGAGTTGAAAAATTAGTTTTTTCTTTTTTCACTCCAGAATTCGATGATGTAATCTAATCTTATTTTTATTTTTTCCATTATTATTTTATAATTTCCTTAGGAGGCCCATTTTAGACCTCAAAATTTCCCTAATGTGTTAACTGTTGAAAATGTTCAATTGAAGATAATGAGGAATACACAAGGAACATTAAGATCCCTGAGTCTGAAGGACAATGTGCAGTTGTTGGGCCTACAATGGAGTCACTAGATGTAACTAAGCTTATGAAGATTTGGCAAGTCAATATTGGCTCAGAGGAGTAGTCAAAATTAGAAAAGATAAGGGACTATTGGGATGATGATATAGTGGGTAATGTCACCAAGCTATTGACTGAATATCAGGAGTTGTTTCCTACAAAATTTTATGAGTTAAAGGGGATTATAGGGGATCTTGAGGTACTGAAGATCACCTTGAAAATCGATGCGTAATGTGGGAAGAAAAGCCCGTACAGGTTGAATCCTAAATACAAGAAGAAGGTCAAAGAGGAATTGGAGAAAATGGTTGCTGTAGGGATCATAGAATCAGTGGAAGGATCAGATTGGGTAAGCCCTATGGAGGTGTAGGACAAGCAAATCAAGTGAGAAATAAGGATTTGTGCAGATCTACATAAATTGAATGACTCTTCTGTACATGACCCATTATTGACCTCATTTTATGATGAAATAATCAACAATGTGGGAGGGTCGGATGCCTATTCATTTATGGATGGTTTCTCAGGATACCACAAGATAAGAATCGTGCCACAGGATAGAAGCAAGACAAGTTTCACGATAGAGTGAGAATCCTTTTAGTACACCATCATGCCATTTTGGCTAAAGAATGCGCCAGATATCTTCTCACATGTGGTGGTAGCTACTTTCAAAGAATACATCCATAAATTCTTATAAGTGTACTTTGATGATTGGACTATCTTTGGATTATTGAAGAAACATGTGTCGAGTCTGCGCCTGATGTAGTATATTGCCAAAAGTATTAGATCTCACTCAATCTAAAAAGGTGTATATTTTGTCTCCCATTTGGGATCCTCTTAGGTCATATTGTTTCTCAACAAGGATTACCAATGGACCTCGCAAATATCGTTGGTATTTCTAACCTGGAAGTTCCCGTAAATGTAAAACAACCGCGCTTAATTTTGGGGGATACAGGGTATTATGTGAAGTTTATTCAAGGCCACACACTGATCACTGCACCCATGGAAATTTTTTTGAAGAAGGATGCCTAATTTTGATGGGATGTGGAATATGAGAAGAGCTTTGAATTGCTTAAGTAGAAGATGGTAATTGCGCCCATATTTGTCTTTCCTAACTAGAAAAAGGAATTCCATGTATGTGTTGATGCCTCCTGCATCACTGGGAGATATCCTAGCACACCCAGGAGCTGAGGATATTGACCACCCTATTGCATTTAAAAGTACGAATTTGTGAAGTTTGGAGCATAACTACTCGACCATGGACAAGGAAGGATTGGCTATTGTCTACACACTACATAACCTCTACCAATATCTATTGGGAGGCCATTTTAAGATGTTCACTGACCACTATGCTCTAAAATACCTGGTCAACATGCTTTTGTTGGGGGAAAAGATCTTTAGATGGTTGCTATTATTTTAGGCATATGACTTTGAAGTAATTTTGAAACCTAGGAGATTGAATGTTGGACCCAACCATATTATGGCATTGAGAGTGTAGAAGAGCCAACTAACCTGGAATATGGTTTACCAGATGAACAAATATTTTCCATCAAAGTAGTCGATCATCACTTTGCAGATATTATTCATTTTTGGACACTACAAGTGCGCCAATGGAATTACAATGAAATGGAAGAAAGAGTTGTTCACGTGCACAACTGACTTTACTTTGATTGTTGGAAAATTGTACAAAATGAGTGCAGATGAAGTCCTGAGAAGGTATGTGTTGGAAGTTGAAAAATGTGATATATTATCTGAGGCTCATGGAGGAGTTATAGGAGGTCACTATGTATGGAAATCAACTGTGAAGAATATTTTACGAGCTAGATTATGGTGGCCCATGGTGCACAGTGACGCACATGAGTATTGTCTCACTTGTGATGTATGTAAAAGGATGGAGAGACCTTAGTGTAGACATGAGATGCCATTGCACCCACAAATGACTTTTCAAGATTTTGACAAATGGAGCATTGATTTTTTTAGACCTATTAACCCTCTAGGAAAGAAGATAGGTGCACACTATAGAATCACTGCAACAGACTATGTGACCAAATGGGCTTAGCCAAATCCTATGAAGGATTCTAGTGCAAAAAAAACCGTACACTTCATTTTTTAGAACATCTTGACTCAGTTTGGGTGCCCTGAGATTTTGATGAGTGATCAGGGTACATACTTTTTGAATGAAACTATTCAAGCTCTAACTTAAGAATTCATGAGAATAGTACTATGTATCAACCATAGGCGAATGGTGCGGTCGAAGCTTTTAATAATATATTGGAGACTATGCTCACTAAGATTTGCAATTCTAATTGAAATGATAGGGATGTGCACATACCCGTGTTTCCTTGGGCATACAGAACCATGTGCAAGAAGTTGACAAGAAAGAGATCGTTCATAATGGTGTATGGGTAGGAAGTTGCTATGCTGATGGAGCATATTTTCCCAAGTTTGTGCATTGCATTGTTCACTAATATGGTGGAGTAGGATATTATGGAAGAACGATTGTCATAGTTGGTTGCGCTGGATGAAGACAAATTCATTGCACGTTTCCATCAGCAAGTGCAAAAGGTACGCAAAAAGGCTTCGCATGACAAGAAAATTAGACAGAAGGTATTTAAAGAAGAGGATCTAGTTTTGTTATATGACTACAAGTTTCCACGCCACCTGGGGAAGCTCAAAATGCATTATCTCAGACTGTATATTGTCAAGGAAATCACATATGGAGGTTCAGTATGCTTGGCCACATTAAGTAGGGAATACCTTCCTGGGTATGTCAATGGAAGTTGATTGAAACCATACAGGGATTTCCCTCTCCCTGTGCACACCAAATAACTATATGGTCGGAATTATGCATCTCCGCAACAAGGATGACACATATGTAGATAGGTGCGACGATTGCGCAGTAGCTGTGCTAGAAGGTTGACTCGGTCACAAAGGTTCTAGAATATAGTTGTTGGAACAGTAAATCTGGACAAGAAAATGTTCTTACCATTCATAGGAGCGGCTAAAATGCATTTAGTGAGGGTATTATTTCAAATTTGGAGTCATTTTAGCATTTCTGGGGTTACATTAATGAGTAGAAGACCATTTAAGATGTGCCTACACTATAAATATCACTAGAAGGGTTGCATTAGTTCCCTTAAGATTTGTGCTCTCTTCTTTCTGTGTATTGTCTAAAGCTTATGTCTGACCTTGATCTTATCTTTGTGGAGGAGTTGCACCACTGAGGTTTGGGTAATCTCATTTCGCCAAGTATGACTACCACTAAGCCCACACCTTTTGCGATGCTGGCCGAGGATGTGGTTTCACAGGCCACTAAGACCCCTGCACCAATCCAATCTAAGAAAGGGTAGTGCTCAGGGTCCCGAAATTCACCACACAAGAAGGCCCTAAAGCCTTAGTCAACTATTGTAGAGCGCCAAAAGAAACCTATGGCTGAATTACCCAAAAAAATTATGGAAGAGGATGTTGTGGAGGTAGTCGATCTCATCTCATAGCTGCATGCGTATATAGCACCATGCAATTCTTTGGCAAGGGTCCCAAAGGATTTAGATAAGGTGTGATCATATATAACCATGTCGCTGATCCCAGAATACGCGTGTGTCGAATGAGATATGATCGTGAAAATACCACTATTGAAGATAGAAGACTGGGACCTAGCAGACTAGGAGAAATTCCCTGAGATTGAACCTACCATGTACCTGGAAAATATCCCATATGATGGTGGGGTGTTAAGAGTTGAATCGAAGTCCTGGGCGCTAGGCTTGTAGAAGTCGGGGTTGCTAAACCTCTTGCACATTCCTCACTTTTTACACATCCCAATCAACGACATATGTGTGCACCATCTGCTCGCCCTGATGCATGATGAAGACCTATGGATAGGAGTGTATATTCTGATTGATCTTTCTTTGATACATCATATCGCCAGCTTGCTCGACAAGGGGGAGGACCCTGCAACAAATTTTGGAGGAAAAAACCAAAACCACAAATTTTTCAAGGATGTCAAGGACAATTTCAAGGTATTGCACAATACCTGAGGTTTCCTAGTCCATGAAATTAATGATCTTGCATTCTATATTGGCACGTTGATCCTCACAGGCAAGGCGATGTGGAAGTTCCAACCAAAAGGAAGTTCTGACCCATGTCATTACATTAGCTAGGCAATACAAGAAGGGCATGCAATTTAACTGGTTCAAGTACCTCTGTGCTGAATTTGTGGCCAATGTGAATGAATTCTAGGAAGAAGTAAAGAACTCTATTATGATTTCTTTTTGGTCCTCATCATGTGTAATATTCCTAACTTAGCATGCAGCTAAGGGAATATTAATTTTTTTTTTCTCTTAGATAGAGGAATAAAATGTGTAGAGGACCCATAAATCTCTTTAATAGCAATAAAATCCCTCTTAAATGGGAAAATGATCATATTCATAGTTGGATAAAACACCTTCATGTGTGAACAAGAGCCTAATGCATGTGGACAAAGTCAAAGTTTGACCAAGTCAACTAAGCTAATGTGGAGGATGTGAAACACTAATGAAGATAACCCAGTGGGAATATAGATCTAATTAGACAATTGGAATAAAGCCACCTCGTGTTTGGAAGAAGGTATTTCATGGAGATTCAGTCAAGATTGGCCAAGTCCATCAATGTCGTTATGGAGGAGTGGTATTGATGAAGCGACAACACAATTTTGGACGGAGATTCATTGCATGAAGATGGAAACCCTAATGAGTGGGATCAAAGGTGAGGAGGATCACGTTTTTTATGAGGAGGAGGATGGCAGCCATATGAGGTTAGCGTATGATTATGATTTTATGATTGTATGGTCTGTTTAGACATACTTCTTTCTCTGGTTGTTTAGCTGAGATAGAGTGTTGTTTAGCACAAGGTCTTCCTGTCTAGGAATTCATTCTCTTCCATTGAGTAGCTCTTGGAGGAGCCTTACAACATATTTTATACTATCTGGCTTGAGGCCAAGCTTCACCTTCCTTTGACAGTGCAGATCCTGTTGAGGGTTTGACTGTTTCAGAAAGCTGCAGCAAGTGGAGGCTAGCTCTTCAGATCTAGGCAATCTCAATACTTGTTTTCAGTGGAGGAGTCTTCTAATCCATTGGGACAACAATATTGAAGGTTGTGAAATATATTTCCATATCTTGGCTGCAATCCAAAATAATTTTATCTAATACAGTGTAGAGAGAGTCCAAATCTGTGTTATTTCTGAAGGCGCTGATGCAAGGTGATTCAGTGCACCATTTGGAGAGATGATTTGCTGATTGTTGGGGATTTGCCATTCAATTTGGAGATATGTTGGAGGAGATCATTTTCTTGTTTATATCAGATCATATCCACTTTCCAGATCTGAATATTTCTATAGGTCTGCAGTCTTTAAAAGTCATATCTACTTTTTGTACATGGTGTATTGCTGAAAACCCTAAGGGGGATTGATAAAAGAGCTTGTATAGTGCATGGATCTATTGTAGATCTAACATTTGTCCACATACTTTCTCTATATATTATGTACAACCTAATTCTATTTAAGAGGTAATAAAATAACGCTTTCATGATATTCTAGCTTTCATACATGGTTGAAGTCTCTATTTTTGCATGATTTTCAGCTATTTATGGCATGGGAGGCCTATTTAACTATGCAATAGTGATTTTTTTTTTTAATTCCTTTCAGATATAGTTTCTATAATATCAGATATAAGGTATCCATGAGATTCATTTACATTTCGTTGCAAATATTTGTGAAAACTGCGTTATTTTAGCATGCATTGCAGAGCAGTCCCATTTTGGGATATTACAGTGGTATCGTAGCATGAACTTTGGCTCGCCCTGTGAGTTTCAAGACCAGGATAATAATGATGGAAAGAATGAGTTTCATCTCATCTCTTTTCATATCTAAGAAGGACCTCACAAAGGAGGTCAAGCACAGAAGAAGTGAAGCCAAGTTAGGGTTTCAAAATGAGGAAGGTCCAAGTACTTCCTATCAGGAAAAAGTAGATCCGGTGTTGCATAGAGCTCTGAAGAAACATTCAATGGCCTTTTATTTTGAAGATAAGAGGCATAGAAGTGAAGAATATTTATATCATGAGATTCTAAGTGAATATATTGCAGAATATAAGTCTCAACCTAGAGATATCAAGAAGAATCTGACTCTCCCAGAGTTTATTTAGCTCAAAGAAGAAAGGAGACTTTGCAGTAATAGAAGAATGAAGCGCAATAGATTTCTATTGTCTACCTTTGGTGGGTCATCCTCATGCACAACAAAGGCTTGGGGAAATAATTTGGATGCATTTTTTTTGCTACATCCAATAGTAGAAAAGGAAGCTGTTGAGATTGCAGCGCTGCACCTTCAAGGTGAAGCACAAATTTGGTGGTTCAGCCATTTTAGTCATGTAAAAGTGACTGCGTATGAATATTTTACTCAAAGTTTGATCAAGAATTTTGACAAGAAAAAATGAAAAGGAAAGAAGCCTTCACCACCATTTACTGCAGGAGCACTTGTCTCAAGGGGAAGACCACTTGCACCTTTGCAAGATGATCTTTATCTCTTGATATATAGAGTCCCATGCACCATTCTGGAGATGCATGTTGTGTAACCAACTCCAAAAAGAGAAGAAAAGAGATATCAACGCCTTAGAAATAAGCCACTTCGAGGGGGCAACCTCCAATACATTGCATGAATGAACAATTCTTGGATGATACAATTCACAAAACCTCCTTTCTATATATAGGAGTCCATGGGGCCATAATGTAATCCTAGTGGGCCACAGTGTAATCCTAGCCGACCTAACAATAATAATTTAAGGGCACAATAATCACAAAACGGGGGTTACAAGGGTACAACAATAACAATAAGGGGTTTACACTAACAATAATAAGGGGCTATACTAGTGATATACGGACCTAACATGCCCCTCTCCTTCAAAACAAGTGTTGTCCTCAACACTTGAGTAGCTCCGGGTGCTTCTGTATAAAATTCTCATCCTCCCATGTAGAATCTTCAGTGGGTAAGTTCTTCCACTTGATGAGATACTGTGAAATTGATCGATTCCGTAGTTGTCGAGTTCTTGTGTCCATATTAGTTCCAAATATGATTTCCCTTCCCCAAATGTTGTGTAACCAACTCAAAAGAGAAGAAAAGAGATATAAACGCCTTAGAAATGAGCCACTTCGAGGGGGCAACCTCCAATACATTACATAAATGAACAATTCTTGGATGATACAATTCACAAAACCTCCTTTCTATATATAGGAGTCCATGGGGCCATAATGTAATCCTAGTGGGCCACAGTGTAATCCTAGCCGACCTAACAATAATAATTTAAGGGCACAATAATAACAAAATGGGGGTTACAAGGGTACAACAATAACAATAAGGGGTTTACACTAACAATAATAAGGGGCTATACTAGTGATATAGGGACCTAACAATGCATGAAGAATAAGAGACTTGTACCAGCCTAATAAAGCTATAGAAGAACAACCATCATCATTGGTAGTTGGGGAAGCCATCACACTGGAAGGAGGAACCCTTGTAGCAGTACAAGATGTTCCCAAGTTTTACCAAGGTATGCACATGTTTTCATTTCCTATTATTTCGATACAAGATATGGAGGATGATGGGAATGTACCATTGCATGATCAAGGGTCAAAATATATTGCTGATTTGGAGTAGAAAACTTTCATTGCGCTGAGCAGCCTCGATTCATTCAAGGAAGAGACAAACAATCATCCTAGTGTATCATTGATGAGTTGCACACAACCCTTGAGGTTGGAATTTAATTTCCTAGATGATGGGATGAGTATTTTCTTGAACAATACATTGTAAAACTATGTGTTTAGCATTGGATCTGATCTTGAGTCAGCAACTGCACCATCATCAAGATAAAAAATGTTGTCATTTAGAAGCAGTGATGAGTTGGGTGCCCAACCATTGTTGGAATATTCCAATGACCTTCCCATACGTATAACAAAGAGGGAACATATAGATGATGGAGGACATCTTAGGATGGATAACATCTCTCATGTTTGTGTTGGATACTTGATGAGCCCTATACATCATGATGGGAGGATTTTTCCTACCACCTATTTGGATCCTTATGGAATCAACTTGGTCATTGATGAGTGGTCTTCATCTGGAGATCTTTAGAATATTTCATTTCAAAACTCCATGAAGTGAAAATACAGAAATGTTATTTTGGAGGTTGGTATTCTCCATTGGAGGAGTGCCACTTTTGGACATGATGATAAACACTCACCATGGGTTGGATGGGTGATGCTGATAAGCAAGAGGTTGGGAAAACACTTGCAGATCTATGATACTGCACAACAGGATGCAAGACTGCATTTTTTACTCTTGAAAGATTTTTGTCATCATATGACACATTCTATTTCAAAGAGTAGGATGGTGGATGGAACTTGGCATGGCACTTACATCATATGGCAGCAAGGATTTTAGGTATATTGGAGTGATGTGATATCTTTCATATCAATTATCATTTTTTTTCTCCATGATCTATATGGTGATGGTTGGGGGAGGCAACTAGAGCTATTGTTTCTTTGGTTGTTATTGAGAGAGTATGGGTTGGTCTTATCCCATAATTTGCATGATGTTGCAAAAGTAGGAGATGGCACTATCATGGTGCAAAGGGGATAATCTTTAACCTTGGAGAATGAGGAGGTGCTTCCACCTTGGAGAGGATCTCTCACATATAGTAGCATTATGTTTGATGATGACATTGACATGAGGGCTGCAAAAGGAGGAAGCTATGAGTTTGCAGTGGAATATTTAGATAGGCCAACATCGTTGTGACTTGGGGGATTGGGTTGTTTGATGGAGTGTTCCCAGGATCACTTCATATATGATGCACTTGATGGGCATGTAGGAGATGAGAGTGATGGAGTAGTGGATGGAGACATCTATTACCATGATATGATCTTCTTGTTTTGGCTTTTTAAGCATAAGAAGAAAGATCTACATGTAGCACTTGTGTGCTTCCTTTCCATGCTCCTTGATGCATATCATTTCTTGATGGAGAAGTTCACTTGGGAGGGAATCCAACATGATGTATATCAGCATATGAAGAGATGCATAGCCCAAAATATTATGGAGAGGTTGGCATGACCACTTCCCTACTCACTTGAAAAGAGGGAGAACTTTCAATTGAGCCATTTCAGCTCAATGACCAAAGTACATGATAAAGGATGTATAATTTTACTTCATGATTTTTACTCCTTTATTTTTATGAGAAAAATATTCTACCAAGGAGTGTCTTTCCTTCTTGTATATTGTATTTTTTTGTACTTAAGGCCATTTGTAGCATTTATGTTTTCCATTTTATTTTTGGTTTGTGGGGGAATGCCACATGATTTTTTGTGTGCATCATTGGCACCATGTTGTACTTTCATGATTCCATCTTGTAGGATGATTGTGGTAGAAAACAAGTGGCTGAAAAAACACTTGTTACATTTTGTTTTAAGGCAGGCATTTTTTTATGCTTCCATATATTGATGATGCTCCTATGTTTATGGGAAGCTCTATTGGGGGAGTGGCACAAGATATGAAGGTGCCCATTGGGAGTATGATTCTCCATACTTCATATGATGCATGTTTCGGGAGAAAAAATGGGAAAACCATGATTTTCATACTACACCTCTTGTCCTCGTGTGGGAGGGACCATTTGGAGAGCTTGAGTTCTTTGGGGAGGCACTAAATGGATGTTTTGTTTGGTGGGGTGACTTGGTTCTTTCTCGAGGACCATGATATTTCATCCCAAGATCAGTAGCAGCCCCATACATATCATAAATGGAGAGAGAAGTAGTGTGGGATGGACATTCTAGTCCCATAAATTCAATCATGCAACCCACCTTCTTTGTGGGAGCTTAAGGTGGAGAAGATGTTCCATGAGTTACCATGTTGAGAGGTGACTCATTTTTTCTGGATGATAGCTTGGGGATGGGGGCTTCAAATGGGGATGATGATTCCCAATATATTTCTTATTCCATGCCTCAAGAAGGCCTCTATATCACATATTGTTGTTTCCATGTATGTCCTACTTTTTCATGATGAGAGCCATTTGGACTTTTTACCAAAGGCATGCTTTTGCACATGGGAGGAACAACTTGAGGGCATATTTTTGAAGGGGCATCTTGTTCTTTGGAAGAGCATAAAACTTGAGGATGCTACAAAAATAATAAGGGAGGCTCTTTAGTTCTATCCTTTCAGTTGCTTGAGGACAAGCAACATTTGGGAGGGGAGGCTGTAATATTCCTAACTTAGCATGCAACTAAGGGAATATTAAAATTTTGTTTTTCTCTTAGATAGAGGAATAAAATTGGTAGAGAGACCCATAAATATCTTTAGTAGCAATATAATCCCTCTTAAATGGGAAAGGGATCATATTCATAGCTAGATAAAACACCTTATTGTGTGAACAAGAGCCTAATGCATGTGGACAAAGTCAAAGTTTTACCAAGTCAACTAAGCTAATGTCGAGGATGTGAAACACTAATAAAGATAAACCAGTGGGAATATAGATATAATTAGACAGTTGGAATAAATCCACCTTGTGTGTGGAAGAAGATATTGCATGGAGATCGAGTCAATATTGACCATGTCCATCGGCGCTGTTATGGAGGAGTGGTATTGATGAAGAGACAATTTAATTTTGGAGGGAGATTCATTGCATCAAGATGGAAACCCTAATGGGTGGGATCAAAGGTGAGGAGGCTCACATTTTTTATAAGGAGGAGAATGGCAGCCATATGAGGCTAGCGTATGAATATGATTTTATGATTGTATGGTCTGTTTAGACATACTTATTTCTCTGGCTATTTCGCTGAGATAGAGTGTTCTTTAGCACAAGGTCTTCTTGTTTAGGAATTCCTTCTCTTCCATTGAGTAGATCTTGGAGGATCCTTGCACCATATTGTCCACTATTTGGCTTGAGGCCAAGCTTCACCTTCCTTTGACAGTGCAAATCCTGTTGAGGGTTTGAATGTTTCAAAAAGCTACAACAAGTGGAGGCTAGATCTTCATATCTAGGCCATCTCAATACTCAATTTCAGTGGAGGAGTCTTCTAATCCATTGGGAGGATAGTATTGAAGGTTGCGAGCTATATTTCCATATCTTCGCTATAGTCCAACATAATTTTATCCCCTACAGTGCAGAGAGACTCCAAATCTATGTTATTTCTGAAGGAGCTACTACTGGGTGATTCAGTGCACCATTTGGAGAGATGATTTGCTGAGTGTTGGGGATATTCCCTTCACTTTGGAGATCTGTTGGAGGAAATAATTTTCTTTTTTATATCAGATCAGATCCACTTTACAGATATGAATATTTACGTAGATCTGGATTCTTATTAACTCATATCTACTTTTTGTATATGGTGTATTGCTGAAAACCCCAAGGGGGATTGATAAAAGAGCTTGTATAGTGCATGGATCTGATGTAGATCTAAATTTTTTCCACATACTTGCTATATATCTGATGTATAACCTAATTCTATTGTAGAGGTAGTAGAATAACGTTTTCATGGTATTCCAACTTTTATGCATGGTTACAGTCTCTATCTTTTCATGATTTTCAGCTATTTATGGCATGGGAGGCCTGTTTAACTATGCAATAGTGATTTGTTTCTAAATTCCTTTCAGAAATATTTGCTATAATATCATATCTAAGGGATACATAAGCTTCATTTACATTTCATTGCACATATTTGTGAAAATTTCTTTATTTTAGCATGCATTGTTGAGCAGTCCCATTTTGGGATATTACAGTGGTATCAGAGCGTGATCTTTGGCTTAGCCTGTGAGTTTCAAGACAAGAATTAGAATGATGGAAAGAATGAGTTTAATCTCATCTCTTTTCAAATATAAGAATGACCTCACCAAGGAGGTCAAAAAAATAAGAAGTGAAGCCATGTTAGGGTTTCAAGATAAGGAAGGTCCAAGTACTTCCTATTAGCAAAAAGAAGATCCGGTGTTGCATAGAGCTCCAAAGAAACATTCTATGGAAATTTATTTTGAAGATAGGAGGCATAGAAGTGAAGAATACTTATATCATGAGATTCTAAGTGAATATATTAAATAATATAAGTATCAACCTAGACCTATCAAGAAGAATTTGACTCTCCCAGAGTTTATTCAACTCAAAGAAGAAAGGAGACCTTGCAATAATAGAAGAATGAATGGAAATAGATTTCTATTGTCTACCTTTGATGGGTCATCCTCATGCAAAAAAAAGGCTTGGGGAAAGAAGTTGGATGCATTTTTTCTACTACATCCAGTAGTATAAAAGGAAGCTATTGAGATTGCAGCACTGCACCTTCAAGGTGAAGCACAAAATTGGTGGTTCAGCCATTTGAGTCATGTAAAAGTGACTGCATATGTAGAATTTACTCAAAGGTTGATCAAGAAGTTTGACAAGAAAAGAGTAGAAAGGAAGAAGCCTTCACCACCATTTACTGAGGGAGCACTTGTTTCAGGAGGAAGACCACTTGCACCTTTGCAAGATGATCTTGATATCTTGATATCTAGAGTCCCATGCACCATTCTAGAGATGCATGAAGAAGAATATACTTGTACCAGCACTGATAAAGCTATATAAGAGTATCCATAATCATAATTAGTTGGGGAAGCCATCACACTGGAGGGAGGAACTCTTGTAGCAGTACAATATGTTACCAAGTTGTACCAAGGTATGCACATGTTTTCATTTCCTGTTATTTCAATGCAACATATGGAATCGGATGATGGGAATATACCATTGCATGATCAAGGGTCAAAATATATTGTTGATTTGGAGCAGCAAAGTTTCACTGTGCTGAGCAGCCTTGATTAATTCAAGGAAGAGACAAAAAATCATCCTAATCTATCATTGATGAGCTTCACACAACCCTTGAGGTTGGAATGTATTTTCTTGGAGGATGGGATGAGTATTGTCTTGAACAATACATTGCAAAAAATTCTGTTCAGCATTGGATCTGATCTTGAGGCAGCAACTGCACCATCATGGATATCAACAACATTGTCATTTAGAAGCAGTGATGAGTTGGGGGCCCAACCATTGTTGGAATATTCCAATGACCTTCCCATATGTATAACAAAGAGGGAACAAATAGATAATGGAGGAAATCTTAGGATGGATAGCATCTCTCATGTTTGTGTTGGATACTTCTTGATGAGCCCTACACATCATGATGGGAGGCTTTTTCCTACCACCTATTTGGATCCTTATGGGATCAAATTGGTCATTGATGAGTGGTCTTCATTTGGAGATCTTTAGAAGATTTCATTTAAAAACCCCATGAAGTGCAAAGATAGAAATATGATTTGGGAGGTTGGTATTCTCCATTGGAGGAGTGCCACTTTTCGACATGATGATAAACACTCACCATGGGTTGGATGGGTGATGCTGATAAGCAAGAGGTTGGGAAACCACTTGCAGATCTATGATACTAGACAACAGGATGCAAGACTGCGTTGGTTACTCTTGAAATATTTTGGTCATCATATGACACATTATATTTAAAAGAGTAGGATGGTAGATGGAACTTTGCATGGCACTTACATCATATGGTAGCAATGAGTTTGGGTATATTGGAGTGATTTGATCTCTTTCATATCAATTATCATGTTGATTCTCCATGATCTATATGGTGATGGTGTGGGGAGGCAACTAGAGCTATTGTTTCTTTGGTTTTTATTGAGAGAGTATGTTCTGATCTTATCCGATACTTTTCATGGTGTTGCAAGAGTAGGAGATGGCACTATCATTGTGAAAAGGGGATAATCTTTAACCTTGGAGAATGAGGAGGTGCTTCCACCTTGGAGATTATCTCTCACATATATCATCATTATGTTTGATGATGACTTTGACATGAGGGTTGTCAATGGAGGAAGCTATGAGTTGGCAAGAGCCTATTTACATAGGCCAACAATGTTGTTACTTGGTAGCTTGGGTTGTTTGATGGAGTGTTCCTAGGATCACTTCATATATGATGCACTTGATGGGCATGTAAGAGATGATAGTGATGGAGTAGTGAATGAAGACATATTTTACCATGGGATGATCTTCTTGACTTGGATTTTCAAGCATAAGAAGAAAGATCTACATGTAGCACTTGTGGGCTTCCCTTCCATGCACCTTTGATGCATATCATTCCTTGATGGAGGAGTTCAATTGGGAGGGAATCCAACATGATGTATATCATCATATGGGGCGATGCATAGCTTGGAAGATTATGGAGAGGTTGGCACGACCACTTCCCTACTCACTTGAAAAGAGGGAGAACTTTAAATTGAGCCATTTCGGCTCAATGACCAAAGTACATGATAAAGGAAGTATAATTTTTCTTCATGATTTGTACTCCTTTATTTTTATCAGTAGCATATTCTACCAAGGAGTGTCTTTCCTTATTTTATATTGTATTTTGTTGTACTTAAGGCCATTTTCACCATTAATGTTGGCCATTTTATTTTTGGTTTGTGGGGAAATGCCACGTGATTTTTGGTGTGCATCATTGGCACCAAGTAGTACTTTTATGATTCCATCTTGTAGGATGATTGTGGCATCAAACAAGTGGCTGAAAAGACACTTGTTACATTTTGTTTTGAGTCAAGCAAGGGATGCCCTGCATTGGTTCCATATATGGAACTATGTTCCATCTCATAGTTGTCACATGGAAACTTTCTTTCATTTGTTTATGCTTCCATATATTGACGATGTTCCTATGTTGATGGGAAGCTCTATTGGGGGAGTGACACAAGATTTGAATGTGCCCATTGGGAGTATGATTCTCCATAATTCATATGATTCATTTTTAGAGAGAAACAATGGGAAACCATGATTTCCATACTACACCTCTTATCTTCATGTGGGAGGGACCATTTGGAGAGCTTGAGTTCTTTGGCGAGGAACTACATGGATGTTTTTTTTGGTGGGGCGACTTGGGTCATTCTTGAGGACCATGATATTTCAACCCAAGATCAGCATCAGCCCCATACATATCATAAGTGGAGAGAGAAGTAGCATGGGATGGACATTATAGTCCCACAAATTCAGCCATGCAACCCACCTTCTTTGCAGGAGCTTAAGGTGGAGGAGATGTTTCATGAGTTACCATGTTGGGAGGTGACTCACTTTTTGTGGATGATAGCTTGGGGATGGAGGCTTCAAATGGGGATGATGATTCCAAATATAATTCTGATTCCATTCCTCAATAAGGCCTCTAGATCACATATTGTTGTTTCCATGTATGTCCTACTTTTTCATGATGAGAGCCATTTGGACTTTTTGCCAAAGGCATGCTTTTACACATGGGAGGAACAACTTGAGGTAATATTGTTGAAGGGGCATCTTGTTCTTTGGAAGATCATATTACTTGAGGATGACACAGAAAGAAGAGTGGAGGCTCTTCAGTTCTTTCCTTGCATTTTATTGAGGACAAGCAACATTTGGGAAGGGAGGACTATAATATTCCTAACTTAGCATGCAACTAAGGGAATATTAAAATTTTGTTTATCTCTTAGATAGAGGAATAAAATTAGTAGATAGACCCATAAATCTCTTTAGTAGAAATAAAATCCCTCTTAAATGGGAAAGGGATCATATTCATAGCTGGATAAAACACCTTCATGTGTGAACAAGAGCTTGCATGTGGACAAAGTCAAAGTTTGACCAAGTCAACTAACCTAATGTCGAGGATGTGAAACACTAATGAAGAAAACCTAGTGGGAATATAGATCTAATTAGATAGTTGGAATAAATCCACTTTGTGTGGAAGAAGATATTTCATGGAGATCCAATCAATATTGACCAAGTCCATCAGCACTATTATGGAGGAATGGTATTGATGAAGGGACAACGTAGTTTTGGAGGGAGATTCATTGCATGAAGATGGAAACCCTAATGAGTGGGATCAAAGGTGAGAAGGCTCACATTGTTTATAAGGAGGAGGATGGCAGCCATATGAGGTTAGCGTATGATTATGATTTTATGATTGTATGGTCTGTTTAGACATACTTCTTTCTCTGGCTGTTTAACTCAGATAGAGTGTTGTTTAGCACAAGGTATTCCTGTTTAGGAATTCCTTCTCTTCAATTGAGTAGCTCTTGGAGAAGCCTTGCACCATTTTTTCCACTATCTAGCTTGAGTCCAAGATTCACCTTCCTTTTGACAACATAGATCCAATTGAGGGTTTGACTGTTTCAAAAAGTTGCAGCAATGGAGGCTAGATCTTCATATCTAGGCCATCTCAATACTTATTTTCAGTGGAGGAGTCTTCTAATCCATTGGGAGGATAATATTGAAGGTTGTGAGCTATATTTCCATATCTCGACTACAGGCCCACATCAGTTTATCCCCTACAGAATAGAGAGAGTCCAGATCTGTGTTATTTCTGAAGGAGCTACTGCAGGGTGATTCAATGCACCATTTGGAGAGATGATTTGTTGAGTGTTGGGGATATGCCCTTCACTTTGGAGATATGTTGGATGAGATACTTTTCTTGTTTATATTAGATCTTATCCACTTTCCAAATCTTAATATTTCCATAGATCTGCAGTCTTTAAAACTCAGACCTACTTTTTATACATGGTGTATTGCTGAAAATCCTAAGGGGGATTGATTAAAGATATTATATAGTGAATGGATCTGTTGTAGATCTAAAGTTTGTCCACATAATTTCTCTATATCTAATGTAAAACCTACTGTTATTGCAGAGTTAATAAAATAACACTGTCATGGTATTCCATCTTTCATACATGGTTGAAGTCTCTATTTTTGCATGATTTTCAGCTATTTATGGCATGGGAGGTCTGTTTAACTATGAAATATTGATTTTTTTCTAAATTCCTTTCAAATATAGTTGCTATAATACCATATCAAAGGGATACATGATCTGCATTTACATTTCATTTCACATATTTCTAAAAACTGCGTTATTTTAGAACGCATTGCTGAGCAGTCCCATTTTTGGAAATTACATCGTGCTAATATGATGAGGACACTTTAGGATACATATTACCCTACCATTGAACCATACCTATGTGAAGTCGCACGCTACACATCCCTATGAAATTCTATCATCCCCTCCAGAATCATGAATAAAAATATTTTTTGGTGTTGTTTTACTCTACCTTATTCTATGCAATTCAGTCAAAGCCACGACTATCATCAACCCTTTATGAAAAATACAAGCATGTTGCATAATTTAAATCCACGTTTAATAACATGCACATCCGTGCAAAGGGTGTTTCTGAAGGCATATGGTACGAACTTCCATTCCTGGTCACAAAGGATGACCTAGTGTGCATCACAGCAAAATGGATGACGTCATGGTTAGAGTCGCACACCACTGGGGTGCCTCTTTGTCTCTGCTCAATACTCCTACCATGCTGCACAACCAAGGACACTTAGAAGAGAGGCAAGGACACAAGGATAGATCCCGATCCTACCATGACAAGAGAAAATATTGATCTAGAGAAGGGAGTAGAAGAGAAATATGGTGAAGGTAACGAGGCCCCTACGAGGCAGAAAACAAAAGGAACTAAGTGAGGTTCTCACACCTCTTTGGGTTTGTGAAAAAGGAGGAAGTGCTCCAAGCAGGCAGGAGAAGAGGACCTCACCCTCACAAAATTTGACTTCAACAAAATTGAGAACATGGTCAACTCTGCCACTAAGGACCTCTTGATCGATATGGAAGTGAAATGCAAATAAATCCTCGAGGGGGTACAGTCGGGCCTTAAGGAGCTAAAAATGCAAGGCCCAATTCAATAGAGCATGAAGCAAGGGAGCATGATGGCCTACATCATCAGATAAATGAGCGCACAACCCATCAACATGGTGCTTCCCTCCCGCTTTGTAATATTCCCAATTAGACATGAGTTAGTTGGAATATTAATTTTTGTTTTTGCTTCTTTGTTTGATGAATAAGAGGGTATGGAGACCCATAAATCTCCTTAGTATGAATAAAATCATGGCTAATGTGAATGGAGATCACTTTAGTGGCTTGATAAAGTACCCTTATCTGTGAAAAGGGGCTGGAGCATCTAGAATGGATCAACTTTGACCAAATCAATAGCGTTGTGCTGGAGGACTAGCATTCATTGTGGAATGGCACAGTTTTGGAGGGAGACTCCATGCATGGGAGTAGTGGCTTTAATGAGTGGGGCCAAGGGTGAGGAGTCTCACCACTTATATAAGGAAAGGGATGGTAGACATAGATGATCATGTTTTGATTATTATTTTTATATGGTCTATTAAGGCTTGTTTTATCTCTTCAACTGTTTAGCTAAGACTACAGTGCTCTTCAACACAGGGTGTTCCTGAGCGGGAATCCCACCTTCATCCTGGGGGGAATTCGAGTGAATAATCAAGAGAATTATATGCACTATATTTCCACATTCTCACATCACGCTAAGCTCCGTCTTTCATCTACAATGCATTTTCTACAGAGGGACGTGCTTTGTTGTACGTTGCTGCAGTGGAGAACACATTTGGGTGGTTTCTGAGTTGTTTTTAAGTGGAGTAAGGTTTCCTTCCATTGGGAGGCTATTGAGGAAGGCCCTTGACCCTTATTGTAGCATTTGGCACTAGGACACACTATCATTTGCCCCTACAATGTAGTTTCAGTCTTGGACTGCACTATTTTAGGGAGGAGTTGCAGGGGTGGTTTGAGTACACCATTTGGGGAGGAAGTTTCCTAGTGAATGGATCAGAATTTCATCTAGAGAATCTATTGGAGGAGGCTGTATTTCTTGCTAAATCATATTAGACACATATTTCCAATTATATTTTTGTAGTGAATCTTTAGCCCTATGGCATTGATTCATTTCTTGTATATTGGTGTATTTTTGAAAACCCTCTTCGGTTTCTTGTTGGAGATTGTATAAAGCCTAGATATTTATTTTTGTATCTATTGAGGCATATATCAGCCATATCATCTTTTGTATGTTCATATGCTATAGCATTTCTCCTATGACTGCGCTTTAGCAGTCTTCTGACATTTTCTGTAGTAGCAACAACTCATTATTAAGGGGATTTATCCATTGGAGGCTTATCGATTCATGTTGTATGGTTTGGGTCACATTATTTTGTACATGTTTTCTACTGTTATGATAAATGAAAATGTAGGAATTTATAGGGTAAGTTCCGTAGATCAAGAACCAAAGGTCACCGCTCACAAACATATCACAAATAAGTACACCAATATAATCAAGTGGTTAAAACCCTCAAAGAGGGAAACAATCCATGGTCTGAGCCAATGGAGCCACTTCAGGTAATTTATTAATATAAAAGAAAAGTTACATATGTTTCTCTCATAAACGGTTACCGAACAAATGAACCTACATTATCTTTAAATAGAGATCATGGAACATTCGGGTGTTGAGCCAAAGATCAAGTTTCGTTAGTACCGAAGTGAGAGATAACCATTGGATCACAATCGTGACCATCAGATTATAAGTTAAAAATGTACATGGTAAAGAAACACACTTTACCTAGCACTACACTAGACTAATTTAATCTTAACTATTTCCTATCTGTCAGAATATCCTAACATTCCCCCTTAAGAACAACTTGGGATAAGATTGAAGGATTTACAAAGGTGACACAAAAGAAGCCTATTTCCTATGTGGTGAAATATCGTAACATCCCCCCTTAGGAAAAAATTTGGATAGGATTGAAGGATTTACAATGGTGACACAATAAGAGAAGGAAAGAGGCATTAGAAGCTATCCCCCCTTAATTAAAACTTTCCTGAACTCCAAGCATGGACCGAAGTTTGGTAAACTTCGCTTCTGTGAGAGCCTTTGTAAAGATATTGGTTACTTGATCATTGGTTGGACAATATTGCACTTCAAGAACACGATCATGAATGAGCTTTCTGATGAAGTGTATGTGGAGTTCAATGTGTTTCATATGCTGATGTTGAAATGGATCATTACATAGCTAAATGGCACTCTGATTATCAAACCAAAGTGTAGTTGGATGATGCCGATGAAAACCAAATTTAGACAGGATTTGATGAAGCCACATGGCTTCCTTGCTGGCTTCAACAAGACCATGATACTCTTCTTCTACTGAAGAAAGAGATATGGCACTTTTTTTCTTACAAAAAAAAGTAATAGGTCATGAACCAAGAGGGAATACATATCCTACAGTAGACTTTCAATCATCAGGGTCACTAGCCCAATCAGAATCAGTGAAACCAATCAACAATGGAGATGCTCTTGCACTGTAATGAATCTCAAACTGAAATTTACCTCGAATATATCGAAGTATTATTTTATTTTCTTTCTAGTGACTTTCATGAGGTTGGTGCATACACCGAGTGACAAGACCAACGACAAAGGAAAGCTCGGGACAGGTATGGGTTAGATACATAAGTTTACCAACAAGTTGATGATATAAAGTAGCATCAACATCAGGGGTAGTACAAGTGACTGAAAGCTTGACTCCATACTGAAAGGGAGAAGGAGCTATCTTACAGTCTTCCATGTGAAAGTGGTGTAGAAGATCACAGGGATACTTGGACTGAGAGAGGGTAATGCCTTCCTTGGATTGCAAGACTTGAAGACCAATGAAATAATGCAAGTGTTTTAAGTCTGTCATTTCAAACTTCTTTTTAAGGCTATACTTCACATGGTTTATATGGTTTGGATCACTACCAGTAAGGATAAGATCATCAACATAAAGAACAAGGATGGTGAAGGACTTACCCACTTTCTTGGTGTAGACAGTGTTGTCAGAATGACACCTTGAAAAGCCATTACCTAATAGAAATATATCCATTTTGGCATACCAAGCCCGAGGAGCTTGTTTGAGACCATAGAGAGACATCCTAAGAAAAAAAAAAGGTTGGAGTTTTTTTGGATAAAGCCAAGGGGTGTTTCCATGTATATTTCTTCATGCAAATCTCCATGTAAGAAGGCGGATTTAAAATCCATTTAATGGACTTCCCATTTAAAGGAGGCAACAAGGGAAAGAACAAGGTGGATAGAATTCATTTTTGTAACAGGGGAGAAGGTTTCATTATAGTCAATTCCTTCAACTTGTGAAAATCCTTTAGTGACAAGATGAGCTTTATTTCTATCCAATTTTCCATTTGGTCCAAACTTTGTTTTGTAATCCCATCTGCATCTGATAATTTTTCTTCCTTTTGGAAGAGGAACAAGATCCCAAGTATCATTCGCCAATAAGGAGCGATATTCTTCATTCATATCTGCATCCCAATCTAGATGAATGTAGGCTTCTTCAAATTTTTCTGGATCAGTATTTTCTGGAACTTGAGCCAATGAGGAAGAGGCTCTTTCAAACCGAGAACGAGTGCGTCATCGATCAGCAGGGTCACCTGCAAGAGAACTTGCTACATCCCAAGTAAAGCGGACCATCTTGGAAGCGGTGGAGTAAAAGGAACAATTTCATGTTGTGGAAGAGGATATTCATCCTCCCTATCATCATTTGAACTAGAAGGAATGCTATTAAAAATAGAAGAGAAAGAGAGAGGTGGCACATATGTCGAATCAGGCTCGCAGGCTAAAGGTGGCACACTCACCGAACTAGGCTCGCAGGCTGATATATTTTCATGAAATTTTACATATCTTCTAATGATTATATTTTTAGATTTTGGTTGAATAATTCTATATCCTTTGACATCCTCATAATATCCAACAAAAATACATTTTTCACTCTTAGGTTCTAAGCTTTATGTTTTGCATCTGGAATATGGGCCCAAGCATCACTTCCAAAAGCACAAAAGTGACTTCAATTTGGTTTGATTGACCTCCAATCAAATGGGAAGTCCATTAAATGTAATTTTGATAGTTAATGGCTTCTGTCCAAAAATTGAGAACAAGTCCTTTAGGTTGAAGCATACAATTAGCCATTTCTTTTAAGGTGTGATTCTTCCTTTCAGCCACACCATTTTTTTTGTGGAGTATATGGAACAGTATGTTGCAATTGAATGCCATGCTTAGTGCAGAAGTTGATAAATTTTTTGTTAACATATTCTCCTCCATTGTAGGATCTAAACTTAAGAATTTGATGTCTAGATTATTTCTCAACAAAGGCCTTAAAGGCTAAAAACATGTTAAAAAATCCACTCTCGAGTTTTAAGAAGTATACCCAAGTGCATAGAATTATCCATTTCTTTTAAGGTGCGATTCTTCCTTTCAGCTACACCATTTTGTTGTGGAGTATATGGAACAGTATGTTGCAATTGAATGCCATGCTAAATGCAGAATTTGATAAATTTTCTGTTAACATATTCTCCTCCATTGTATGATATTAACTTAAGAGTCTGATGTCCATATTGTTTCTCAACAAAGGCCTTAAAGGCTAAGAACATGTTAAAATATTCACTCTTTAGTTTTACGAAGTATACCCAAGTGCGCCTAGAAAAATCATAAATGAATGTTAAGAAGTACTTGCAAACAGAGAATGAAACAACAGGAAGTGGACCACATTAATCACTTTGAACAAGCTGCAAAGGGGCTGAAGCATGCCAAGAGGCACGTTTTTCAAAAGTATACTGATGATGTTTTCTGAGTACACATCCGGAGCAAACATCATCTCAGTAAGATACCATAGGAAGATCCATCACCATATTTTCCTTATATAGAGTTTGAAGAGAGTGATAGTTTAAGTGACCAATTGCTCATGCCAAAGTTTTCTCACTTCATCATTATGAGCAAAAAAAATGGAGGGAAGACATGATGATCCAAAGTTGTCAAACTTATACAACCTTTTGGAATCATCAACAATGCCAGTAGCTAAAATATGTTTAGGATATTTGAGGTCCCTGATTACAACATCATTAGGTAAGAATTCTACTATTTTAACTTCACCTGAATGATTTATTTGATAAACAGAGAGAAGGTTGCATGAAAAGGTAGGAACACATAGTACATCAATAAACTTACCATTATCGAGATGAATGGTTCCATATCCTACAACACTAAGAGATCTATCATCACCAACATATATATTTTTGGTGTTACAATATTTTAAAGAAGAAAACATGGCTTTATTTTTGGCCATGTGATAAGAAGCTCCAGGATCAATGAGCCCCTCATGAGAATGAGAAGAGGAAGATACATTTAATGCATAACCAGATCTTGATGCTTGACAACGACAAGTAGAAAGTGCCATTCTTGAAGATGAAGGTGAAGAGTGCTCCAAATTGATGTTATGCTTCTTCATTGCTACTTTTAAGGCTTCCATATTCTTAAAACATTTGGACTCTATGTGGCCATCATGATTGCAAAATATGCAATGTCTATCTTTCTCCTTTCCTTTGTTTTTATATGCCTTGTCATTTTGGTGAGTTGATTTTCCAGATTGTGGTTGAAATTGCTGAGGAACCTTGTTTGGTTTCAGACCATACCTTTTAGGATACTGCTTCTTGGGACTCTTTTGATATGATTTTTGTTGGGCTACTAAGGCTTTCTTAGAATCATTTCCAGAAGTGATAAGACCAAGGTGTAAGAATTTTTCCTGTTCTCTTATGAAAGAATCAGAAAAGGAATCAAAAGAGGGATTCTTGTAGGTGGTTCCCAAAGAAATGATGGCTTCTATAGTGGAATGGAAGGAAGAAACAAATACAAAAAGCTTAGCAAGAATGCAATAGATGAGGTTACTATATTCCTTTTTGACCTTATAACCTTCTAAAAGAAGTCTAAGGGTCTTGAATTTGGACAAAAAGTCTTCAATAAAGGATAAATTAATAGGGTGCAAAGTATGCAACTCATTTTCAAGCTAGTGTGCCCTGATTTGATTTTGAATTCCAAATACAATATTTAGCTTATCCAGGGCTTCATGAGGGATGTCAATGTCAAGGATATGAAATCGAAGATCTTGAGAAATGGACATTCCTATCAACCCTCGTGCTTGATCTTGTTTATTTTCCCAGTTAGCGACTTTATCATTATCAGAAGGTTTAGTTTCTACCCCTATGGCTATTCTATAAAGCCCTTTACTTATAAGTATATCTACCATGTGAGGTATCCATTGGAAATAACTGGTGTTGTTAAGAATAATCGAGCATGCACTTTCCATTTTTTTTAAAAACGGAAGCTGAAAAAAGCTACAACTAACTACTCCAATTGAAATATCTTGAAAAATTAGGCCCTTTAAAAAAAACGGCTCGAAAATCGGCTTCCGAATGAAGAAGTTATGCCTTTTTGAAAAAACGAGTTGAAGATGCCAAATAGTTACGGGAATGAGATGAAGTGTGAATTTTCAAAAAAAATATTCCACCCCTTTTAGAAAATTTTTTTTACAAAAGAATCTTGAGAAAGATATTTGAACCCAAGACCTCTATTCTCATAAACTAACCCCTCACCAAGTGAGATAGTAAAAGGATTCTATTATTGTTTGAAAGGAGGAAGGGTTTTTTTTCCTCTTCGGTGTGCGTGCCTTTTCCTGCACAAAAAAACACAAAAAGCGAGAAAAAAATGAAATGCAAACCTTACAGTAGAATGCTACATTTTTGGTTAGCCTTACTGGAAACTATCAATTTTTTCCCTATTTCTGATTTCCCGAGATCACACAAAGACGAGGGGAAATAGCATACATAGCAAAAAAAAAAATCCCTTTTCCTGTTTCTGATTTTCTGAGATCGCACGCAGTGAAGAGAAAAGAGCATACACAGAGAAAAGGGTATAGATCCGGAAAATAAATAAAACCTAAAAACTGAAAATAAACAAAGGGAACCAAAATAAGAAGAACTATTAACAAATATAACCGCAAAACAGATGCTTTATACCTCCAGATCTAAACTGTCATAACTTGGGTAGCTAGAAACCTTTTTGCATGAAAAAAAAGGTGATCCTCACTATAACTAATGCTCCAGACACAACAGAGCATTTCTCCAAGCCCAAAAATGTTCAGAAATAGTATATCTACAAATGGCATTCGCATGCAGTCAAATATGATTCATATTTTGATCAACAACGGATGCGGCCCTCAAAATAGCTCTGATACCATGTAGGAATTTATATGGTAAGTTCCATAGATCAAGAACCAAAGGACACCGCTCACAAATATATCACAAATTAGTACACTAGTATAATCACGCGGTTAAAACCCTCAAAGAAAGAAACGGTCCATGGCTTGAGCCAACGCGACCACTTCAAGAAATTTATTAATGTAAAAGAAAAGTTACATATTTTTCTCTCATAAACGGCTACCAAAAAAATGACCCTCCATGCTCTTTAAATAGAGATCATGGACTAATCAGGTGTTAATCCACGGATCAAGTGTCGTTAATATCGAGGTGAGAGATAATTGTCGGATCACTACAAATCGTGACTGTCAGATTATAAGTTACAAATGTACATGGTAAAGAAACACACTTTACCTAACTCTACACTAGACTAAGTTATTCTTAAATATTTCCTATGTGTCAGAATATCCTAACAGAAAAGGCTACATATTGGTCTCACATTTTGATTTTATGTTATACACTACTATTTCAAGAATTTTGTTCTATATTCCTGCTTTTCCCACTTGGGAATATTACAATGGTATTAGAGCATAATCTTGGCTCAGCTTGTGCATCTTAAGCCAATATGTCATCAGAAGAAGGATGTCCTCTCATAGATAGAGAGAGGATGTATCTCAGAAGAAACGATAAGTATGACTATAAAATGATAAAGAAGACAAGGGTAAAACCCATTTATCAGGAGAAGAGGATGACAAATATTTTCCTAAGCTTCTTCTGAGAACTATTTAATACATTACAAGAGAAATAAAGGATATGAGGATGGATAGACACAAAGAATCCCCTAAAGGGTTTCTACATGGTGATGGTTCTAGCATTTCTCATGACTGGAGTGATCAACTAGTGAGGCAGCAGGTTTCCCAATTCTCTATAATGCCTACATTTTTAGCAGTGGGAAATGGAGGGTTTGAAGAACAAGAAACTCTTGAAAACTATTTCAAAGAGTATGAGTCTCAATCTAAGAGATTCAAGGATCATTTTACTTTTCAAGAATTCTGTCATATTAAGGAAAATAAGAGACCCCAGCATCATAATAGAGGTGGATGATTCATACAAAATCATGATCTACCCCGGAATATGGGAAGATTTTTCTTACCCAACTTTGATGGGTCATATAAATGCACTGCCAAATCATGGGTAGTGAAGCTAGACATCTACTTCCACCTGAACCAAGTACCAGAGATGGAGGCCATAAAAATAGCAGCACTACACCTTGAGGGTGAAGTGCATGATTGGTGGTTTCATGGTCTTTCTACATTGGGCCATGCCAATGTGACTGCATATTCAGAGTTCAAAAGGAGGTTGGTGGAGAGGTTTGATAGAAGATATCCGAAGGCACCTCTCATGGGGCTAGCAAATCTCAAACAATCAGGTAATCGAGAAACTTATATTTCTTAATTTCTAAAACTTTCTGTTATGGTTCGTGATTTATCTACAACAAGGAGGGTCTATATGCTTATTGATGGGCTAGTATAACTTCTTCATTTTTTTAGGTAAATCTACCAAGCCCACTACCCTTCAAGATGCCATTGAAAGGGCTAGAGATCTACAATATGCCTTGCCAAAAGAAAAGGCAACATTTCAGCAAAAGGCCACTTTTCCATCAAAGGGAAAAGATGATAAGGCTCCTTTTTCAAAGGAGAACAAAAAAAAAGTACCTCTTAGTGATGATGTCTAAAGATATTTGAGGAGAAGGAAGCTTTACTTCACATGCCAAGAATCATGGGCACCCAGACATAGATGTGCATAAGGAAACACACACTATATATAGGTCTTTACAGATGATGAGGAGGAAGAGGAAGAAGAACCAGAAGGAAGTCACAACGTTGGGATAGTAGGAGAGGATTCACCACCACCAGGAGGTGGGAATGGAGCATTTTATACAATTGGAGGAGCCCTTGCATCATTGAGAAGAGTATCGAAGTACTTCACCTTGAGGGTGCGAGGTTCCATTTTGGATCAGAGGCTTTCAATTTTGATTGATAGTGGGGCTAGCAAAAACTTTATTGATGCCCAGCTAGTGCAAAGGAGGGTAAACCCACTAATGATTTTGAGAGATTTGTTGTTTTGTTCTCAGGAGCTAGAACTATGCAGTGCATTCATTATGTTCCATCTTTATCTATCACCATGGGGACATATACATTGATTAATCACTTCTTTGTGGTTGACATACCTGACACCAATGTGATATTGGGTATCTAGTGGTTGATTACTTTGGGCAAGATCACCACAAATTGGGAGACTTTGAAAATGGAATGGGTGGACAGAAAAAGTGGCAAAAATCATACAATTAGGGGCATGCTCACATATCCCTCACACACTACTTCCATATAGAAAACAAAGATGGATTTTCACAGTGGAAGCAAGGACCTAATAGTCCCATTTATTATGCACATTACTTTGGCCCATGAGAAATTATTGTTTTGTGGCAAACCACCTGGGAGGCAACCTAATCAAGAGTTGGCTAGAAATGTCTCACGTCATGTTGCACCACCCATAGATCTAGGAGGAGTGGGAGCATTGGGAAGTCATGGTATAAGATTGAGAGTCTTGGGTAGACTCAAGGAGGAGGGAGACATTCACTCACTATCATCATTACCCACTCTCACACCACATCTTGCACTGAGAGAGGATGCTAGAGGGACGGAGGATGGCTCCATCATGGTGAAAGGATACTATTCCTTGACTTTGGAGGCTCATAATATGTTCTCGCTCAGGGATAAACATGCCACACATGGTAGAGGATGGTGACCACTCATACATGCTTTAGACAAACTCAGAAGCTTTTGGATAGGTGATAACTTCCCGTGGAAGACTAACCTCCAAAAGCTTCAACCTTTACTTGAGCATGAGCAGCTACAAGAGGAGCAACATAGAGGGGATAAAAGCATCCCAGTATGTGAATTTGGCATAGGATATGCCAAATAGGAGGGCAGCCACATGACATATGTTTTACATGATAGATCATCAACGCTGTCACTTTGGAGGATAGATCCATATTGGAAATCCCAACTGTTGGTGGATTATTCCAAGGATATTTTTACTTGTATGATACTTTATGACCAGCTACTAGAGGAGGTATATTCAGTGAGAGATGAGGTCATCTACTATCATAGTAGGATATTCTTATATAGAGCATCCAATCTCAGGGAGAAGTTTCTACAAGAAGCACATGAAAATTTTCTCTTTAGCCACTCTTATTCCATGAGAGCATACCATACTATCATGGATGGGTGTACTTGGGAAGGCTTTGAAGAGGAGATATATCAGTGTTTGAGGAGATGCATGGAACATGTGGAGATGGAGGAGATACATAACTCTTTGATGGGGTTATCATAGCCACCTCTTTCCTCTTTGGGAATGAGAGGGGATCTATCTATGAGCCACTCCATTTATATGATAAAAGTATATGGTAAGGATCATTTTTTTGTGCATAATGGTTTACTTAATGAGTATTTTCATTCCTTTACCATACATGTAGAGGCCATTGCTACAAATGGGAGCATTATTCCTTATAAACTTCATGGTCAACTTGGGGCCATAATCTTTTTTTATCATGGCCACTCCCTAGGATGATATAGGGAGATGTCTTAGCATGCAGGATGCACTTGAAAGGCACCAAAAATTTCTCACCTTCTCAAAGCATGTGAGAATAATATGAAATCAAGTAAGTGGTGGGGAAACCACTTACCATATCAGTATCTAAGGCAGTCAGGATATATACTACACTAGTTCCACATGTGGGACTATGATCCACCTCCATTATTGCATATGGCAGCTTATGTGTCCTTGGTTTTGATCCCATACATTGATGATGTCCTTATTCTTATTATGGGAATGAATGGAGGGAAGATGAAAGGATTGAAAATGCCCTTTGGGAGAGAGATTCTCCATGTTTATTATGCTTCATGTTTCAGGGAGAACATTGGGAAAACCATGATTACTACATTGGATATTTTCCTTCCTTATGAGATGATTCATTTGCATCTCATGAGTACTTGGGAGGATCATTTCATGGAGGGATTGATTGGGAGACACTTGGTATATGAGGATATCTTATCATATGGATATGTCACCAAGGAAGGAAGAGAATACTTGCAGAACTCACCTTTATAGTTGCTTGAGGACAAGCAACACTTGGTAGGGGAGGAATGTAATATTCCCAATTAGCCATGAGGCTATTGGAATATTAATTTTATTTTTTCTTCTTTGTTTGATGAATAAGAGGGTATGGAGACCCATAAATCTCCTTAGTAGGAATAAAATCACTACTAATATGAATGGAGATCAATTTAGTGACCTCATAAATCACCCTTATGTGTGAAAATGGGTTGGAGAATGTAGAATGGGTCAACTTTGACCAAATCAATAACGCAGTCATGAAGGAGTGGCATTCAATGTGGGACAACGTAGTTTTGGAGGGAGACTCCATGCATGGGAGTAGTGGCTCTAATGAGTGGGGCCAAGGGTGAGGAGGCTCGCCACTTATATAATGAAGGGGATGGCAACCATAGATGATCATGTTTTGATTATTATTTTAATATGGATAATTTTCATTAAGTTTTGTTGTATGCACTACGTGCAAATGGTGAAAGGGTTTTTAGGATGGGTAAATCTCCATTAATTATGATAAAGGGTTAAAGGGGAAAAGCATGAGTCTCAAACCATGGTATGTGTGTGTTTTTTATAATATAAATATGTAAGAGTAAAGCGAGGAGAGATAGACAAGAATGAATGAAATCTTGATTAGTTTTGTGATGTATCTTTGTTAGTCTGGTCTTGTCTAGGTAGAAAGGCTCCTACTTGTCGTGTGCGCAGAGACTTAAGCCTTGAGTTGTGTGCAGACTCCATTATTGTATTCGCAGAAAGATAGATTTTATTGAATTGAAAATCTCTTAAAAAATAAGGCTTTTTTTGCGAACCCTGATTCTTATGTGATATACTGCCTTAGATTGTCTATTTTTTTTTGTAGATATGAATCTATTTTACATATTTAATTTTGTAAATGGTTAATTACATCTATGAACAAGTATTAGATGATGTTAGATAAATATATCTGAATGAAGTACAATTACCTACTTTGCGTGAAATATATCAAAGTATTCTCTGAAAGGGTTAAACTTTTTTACCATTGACTGTGCGTGTGCAAATATGATTATATATTCTGCAGTAACTTTGATTATATCTGTCACGTTAAAAGCTCCCTCGGGGTGTAGAAACCTCGTTCCAGCACTCTCCCCCCCCCATACTAGTTCAGGTGATATTATGATCTGCGTAAGAAGATCACTGTTGAAAAGGCTAGTAGTTGGAGGGTTTTTTTGGTTGCGTGATTTCTCTAACCCTAGGTTAGGGACCCTCAAGCCAAAACATAGCTATAACTAGGCTCAAATGGCTACAAGCCCTTTCAGGTGGGTTTTGGATTCCAACCACTATGTCCCATTTATGTGGCCATACCATTTTCAACTACTCAAGCAGATTCAGCTCATGTCCAGTCCAAAGCTAACAAGGTGAATAGCTTCATTGAGCACATTCAGGAAATCTGCCAATAGGTCCATGTCATATTGGGCAGAGTCAATGCTAAGTACAAGAAATGACATGATCAACACTGGGTGCCACAAAAGTTCCAGGTGGGTGAGAAAGTTTGGCTACATTTTCAGAAAGAGCATCTTGATGGACCACACCACAAGCTTCGCCTGCTCCAATATGGGTCATACACCATCACCAAGGTGGTCATTAGGGGAATTTTGAGGTATAAAATATGCCTCCTAAGGAAATTATAAAATAATAGAGGAAATAATAAAATAATATTGGATTAAATCATCAAATGTTAGAGGGAAAAATGAAAAAAACTACTTTTTCAACTCATATTTTCAACTTATCTCCCAAATTTTTTACTAAAATTTTTAGTGGAAGTACTTTTTGGACGAAAAAATTAATTCTTCATCCAAGGAGTACCCATGTTTCATACCTTTTATGGGTCCTGCTATATGAAAAATGAGAAATACATGAAAAACATGATTGCAATCACAATTTTTTATGTATTTCTCATATTTCATGTAATCGAGCCATCGAAAGTATGCAACATGGGTACTCCTTGGATGAGGAATTAAAGATTGAATCCAATGAGTACTATGGCTCGAAGTTTGAGTAAAAAATTTGGGAGATAAGTTGAAAATATGAGTTGAAAAAATAGTTTTAATATTTTAGTATTTTTTAATCTTTGTACCCTTTTACTTAAAAAATGGTGAATCATTCCCCATGGTTGACATCATCATCTTGAATCCTATTGGTTTTTAAAAAGTTGATTTTTGTTGTACGTTTTTCTTAGGGGGCCCATTTTAGACCTCAAAATTCCCCTAATGAGGGGAAAATGTCTTCAAGCTCAACATTCCACCATTCCTTGGTTTGCACCGAGTGTTCAATGTGGACTGCCTTCGACCCTAATTTCCACCATTGTTGGACACATTCGACATTGAAAAGAAACTCACAAACAAATTTAAACCCACATTTCATTGAACAAGTCACAACTGATTGGATCATGGAATCTTAGATTAGAACACCAACTAGAAAAAAATCCATCTATATCGAATTGCCAAAGTAGGCCAACTACTTCACCAAGGACCGGATTAAAGAAAAAATTCCTCATCCCATGGAGGGACTCAACGAAATGGGGACGATTGCTTCCTAAGGGGGCACGATTGATGCAGATGGATATTGGTATCCATCCACCTATTCGAATAGGACCCCCACCATTTTTTATTTCGGTTTTTTGGTTTTTTTAATTGTAGCACATTTTACTATTTTTGGCATTTTTTTGGGTCCTAAACTTCCAGATCCATTTTGAGGCCTTTAATGATGTTTTTTTTGGAAAATCAAGACCAACATGAGTCCTTGAATGATGTTGGTCACTTGAAATTTATAATCCTTAGATATATATTTCTAACTAGGTATTGTTTACATCAAACGAAGATCGTATGCCAAAGTTACATACCTGGGAAGTTGATGTACCATTTTACCCAAATAGGGCCCATAGTTTTGGCGCTTCATCTCCTAGAGTTAGGTTTTTGGATGTTTAGGGTTTTCCCAAGTTCTTCAATAATAAAAAGGTCATTAAGCCTCATTGTAACATAGTTCAGAGGCATGTTTCTGCCACATCTCTTCTCATAGATAAGCTACCATCGCCCAAGCTAGTTTATTTTCCATTATGTCTGTGAGCATTTTTCAGTATTTGATATTAATTAAATGGAGTGTTATTCCTACTGCATCTCTACGTTTATCTTGATTTATGCATTTTATTGCGATGGTGAAATTTTTTTGATCAGTGGTATCAGAGCGGTATTCTCTTTCTCGATCTTTCTTTGCATGTCCCCAACGAGATCAGGTATAAGGAGTTAGGGCTCAATCTGGTTGAATCTTTTCAAGGTCAAACTGACAAACCCCGAGGACCTCCCATGGGGGAAGAAATGAAAGATGAGGGAGTAGGATATCCTATCAAAATATTGCTTGATGAGGCCCTCGCGAAACAAAGGTATGCGATGATGGATAACTTTTCCCATATCATGGTTCTCAAGCTCCCATGGTTATCAATTATTGAAGAGCTCTCCAAATTATCCATAGTGTTATAAAAAATTCATCAACGTTTCAAATCCCAATGTAGATCCATATTCATGACAATATTTTGAATGATTGATTGAAAGAAGGATTCAGGTCAAATTTTAATAGTGAAAAAGAAAAAATAAAAAGAGTCGACAAGAGCTAATAATAATTAATATTTTATTTTTTTAACTTTTTAAGAAATAATTTATACTTTAATAATCTATTTTAATTTAATAAGATATTTTAAAGTAATAATTTTATTAATCAATTTATTTAATTATGGGACAATTAATAATAATAATTTTATTAATTTATTTATTTAATTAAAAATAATAATTTACTAATATTTAATTATTAATAATAATTGTAATTATAATTATTAATTTATAATTACTAGTAACTAATACCTTAAATTTTATATTTTGAGTTCATTAGGATTTAACTAATAAATAATATAATTAATAATAGTTGAGCTCATTAGGATTAATTAATAATTGATAATAGTTAATAATAATAATTTTAATTGAATTAATAAATTTGAGAGTTCAAAAAAATAATTTTTTTATTATTATTTAATATATTAATTATTTTAGATTTTAGAACTTACTAGTTCAGAATAATTTAATATATTATCACTATATGCAGTAACCCTAGCTACTATTAATCAAGTTGTTTTTAGTGGGACTTTTTGAAAGTTTTTCCAGTGGATTTTTCTAGTCTAATTTCTCTAAAATCTGGCAGGATTGAAAACAGAAGTTTGATGGGTAACCTTGCACAATCAAAGTGCCCTAGAGGCTTTTTAGGGTGTTGAATCTATATATATAGTTAAAAAACCAATTTAAATGACAAAAATCAAGATTTTACCTCAAATTATTTGACTGGATTCCGGCACCAGAAACTGTAAAAAGTCACTGTAAAAACAACTCCATTATTAATAAAATAATATTATATACTAAGTAATTATTAATAAAAATAAAATAAAATAATTATTTACTTATTAATATCAACATTTATCTATTCAAAGGAATAAATAAATATTAATAATTTTTAAATAATTATTTATTTCTATTTTATTTTATTAGGAGTTTTATATTTAATGTTTTAAAACATTAGATACTAATAATAATTATTAATTAATTAATTTTTATTAATTGTAAATAAAAACTAATTAATAAGGATATTTATTAAAAAGTAAACAATTTGATTATTTAATGAAAATAGAATTACTGGTAGAACTTAAAATTCCTAAACCCTGGAATTTAAGAGAAGAGAAAAAAACTTGAGGTACTATACCTGGGATTATGACGAACTAGAGGAAAAAAATTTCGTATAAGAGGCCACTAACTATCACTCTATTCAGATCCTCTATCCAAGTTGAGGTTATGATGATATTTTATAATCTCAAGTGCCTCTCTAATTTTCCTTCTTCGATTGTGTTCCTCTCTCGCAATGATTCTGGCATCCTTTAGATGCATATGATGCTTTGTTTTCAAGGAGTGTTATGCAAGGGTTAAGGTGCAAGATATCTCATTCTTAATATCAGCACCATGTTCTTTAAGTCATATTTGTAGTGAATGCCTGATTTCACCAATATAACTTTTCCAGCATGAACACTCAATCTTGTAAACTCCTTTAAGTTGTTCATGAGTTTTATTGTCTTTAACTGATCGCATTATTTTTCTTATTTTTCCTACTACTAAAAATTGCAAAAATATGTCCTTTCCCCCCAGAAACCTAGCAATTTTATCAGTAACACCCTTGATGTATGGTAGAAAAACCCTACCAAAATTTTCCTGAGGTCCTTCACACTTCTTGGATAGGAAAGAACTCTCAGCACATTTTATGGATTTTATGATATATTTTTTTTTATAGCTTGTACCCCTAAATACAGATGTAAAGTGATTAATTTCCTCTTTAAGGTGCTCTGCATCAGATATCCTCATGGCTCTAACAATGAGAGTATTAAGGACACCAAATTTTTGTGCCAGATGATGGTAACTAAGCATGAAGAGAGTTTTCAGTATGAGTTTTCTTTCAAAACACCTGATGCCCTAATGCTCCATCATCCCTCTCAGTAACAAGGAAATACAATAAAGGAATGCTCCTATTTTCATCAACCTCCATAGTAAACTTAATTTCTAAGGAAATGGAGTTAAGGTGATTAAAAAATCTCTCAATATTTTCCTTCCCATGAGTCCACTTTATGTTGGTGTTGTCCACAAATATTTTCCACCAAGATAGTTTTAAGGGAGAGGAGGCAAGGGCCTTCTTCTCAAATTACTCCATATACAAGTTGGCGATAATAGGTGTGTAATATTCCCAATTAGTCATGAGTTAATTGGAAATTCATTTTTGTTTTATTACTTTGTTTAAAGAATAAAAGAGAAAAGGAGGTCCATAATACTCATTAATAATGAATAATTCAATGCCAAATATGAAAAGGCTAAATCTTGGTTGTTAAATCAAACAACCTTAGGTGTCAAAGGGGCCAGAATTTTTTGATTGGGTCAACCTTGACCAAATCTATAGTGCTATCATGGAGGAGTGGCCATCTATGAGGTACAAGACAGTTTTAGATGGAGGTGCCTTATGTGAAAGAAGTGATCTCATTGGAAGTGGTTTAGGGTTTGCAAGCTCTTAACTTATAAAAGGAATAGGATGGAAACATTATAAGGTTGTTGATTTTTATCATATTTTATGAATATATGGTCTATTTAGACATATATCTTTCTCTTGTTTTTTAGCTGAGATTGAATGTTTTTTAGCATTAGGTGTTCATGATGGGGAATCCCACCTATTCCCATTGAGTAGCTCTTGGGAGAGTTTGTATTGCATTATCCACTATCTGGCTTAGGGCCAAGCTTCTTCTTTCAACTATAGCATAGATCCTATTGAGGGATTGGTTGTTTTTGCAAGGTGCAGCAAGTACTCCTTTTCAGTAGAGGAGGTTTCTACTTGATTAGGAGAACAATATTGGAGGGTTTGAGCATCATTTTCAGATCTTGGCATTAGGAAAACCTTATTTTTATCCCTCTAGTGAATTTTACTTCCATATCTGCATTATTTCTATAGGTATAGTTGTAGGGTGGTTCAACACACCATTCAGAGAGTTGATTTTCTAAGTGTAGGGGATCCGCCCTTCACTTTGGATATCTATTGGAGGAGGTTATTCTATTGATCATATCAGATCAGGCACACTTTCCAGATCTATATTTTTCAAGATATCTGCAGTCTTAGATCACATATCTACAAATTGTTCTTGGTGTTTTGCTGAAAACCCCAAGGGGGTTCTTGAGAGGAACTTGTATAGTGCGTGGATCTGATATAGATCTAAGCTTTTATGCACATAACATCTCTAAATCTGATTTATAATCTACTTCTCTTGCAGAGGCAATAAAATAACATTGTAAGGGTTTTCTAGCTTTTATATCTAGTTGCATCACCTCATATTGAGGGATTTTCCTCGTGGGAGACTTTATTTCCTTGTTATGCATCTTATCGGCCACTTCTTAAACATACTTTTCTGCTGTAATAACAAATGAAAGGTCTCCATATTGGCCTCTTGTTGTATAAATGATGATCTGCGTTATTTTTCCATCATCTTGCGTTATATTGTTGCCTTTCCCATTTGGGGATATTACAGTGGTATCAGAGCATCATATTGGCACAGCCTGTGCATTCTAAAAGCCAATATGTCTTCTGAATAAGGAGAGCCTCTTATTGACAGAGAAAATCAGTATCAAAATATAAGGCACAAAAATTTTGATTATACAAATGATAATGAAGAGAAGGGTAAAGCCCCTTTATCTTGAGGTGAAGATGAAGAGAAGGAGTTCCCTAAGATCCTTCTTAAAGCCATGCAAGACATTGCTAGAGAGATCAAGGAGATGATAATGGATAGGTTCAAGGAATTTCCTAAAGGATTTCATCGTGGAGAAGGCTATGGCATGTCTCACCACTGGAATTATCAACCAGTGCATCATCCACAAGTTTCCCAATGCTCTACCATGTCTACCTTTTTGGCTGTGTGAAATGAAGGGTTTTAAGAGCAACAATCCCTTGAAGACTATTTTGAAGAATATGAGTCTCAAAATCATAGATTCATATATCACTTGAGTTTTTAGGAGTTTTTTCAAATAAAGGAAAATAGAAGACCAAGGCATAATCATAGAGGTGGTGGATTCATTCAGAATCATGATCTCTGCCACATTATGGGAAGATTATTTTTACCCAATTTTGATGGGTCATCCAAGTGTTTTGCCAAATATTTGGTAGAGAAACTTGACATCTACTTTCAGTTGAACAAGGTTCCAGAGATAGAGGCCATTAAGATTGTAGCGTTGCACCTTGAAGGTGAAGCACATGACTGGTGGTTCCATGGCTTGTCTACATTGGGTCATGCCAATGTGACTACTTATTCAGTGTTATAGGTCAATTTGGGTACCATTCCCAATGACCTGGTTAATTGGAAATCATCTCCAGGACCAATGAATCAAGGGTCTATCATTCCCTATCATTTCAGTTGCTATATGCTCTAAGACATAAAACAAGAAAAATCAAACAAGACTTTCATCAAGCAAAGGTTTCCATGGTCTGAAGCGTATTGTATAACATATGAGAGCTCACCAATGTAGGCTCTAAGGGGCCTTAGTGCATTGCATATGCAGGTAGCACCATGCAAGGCCACTCTACAAAGCACTTCCCAACATTCAAAGGTGCGCTGGTCACATTGGGAGTGAAATTTTCATTGTTCTGGAATGTCCACTTGGCCAATGCCTTCTAGACGAGTTCACATATGTCAAGCTTCGGATCCAAGTGTCCATTTCACATCTACATGAATGGAAACATGTCTTGCCTATTTTTGGAAAGTTATTGATTTCAAAATAACCTACTGTTCATCTATAAATTGAGCATAGATCTAAGTGCTTGAGAAGGAAGAATTTGAGTAGAGAAATGCTGGAGAATTTTCAATTGAGAGTTTGATTTGTGGAGTTGCTGCTGGAGAGATTTATGTTGTGATGAGACTTGGGAACTGTTGAACCCTTGGTTAAACTGAGGGGCAGGGGCGAATCAATTTAATGCAGTAATGTTATTATTAAAATTTCTTTTATACTCATTCACATCGTCATTTTGTGATCAACTTAATATACAATGGAACAACAATATTAGTAAGTGAGCAGCAGGTATTAAGAAAAATAAATACAAAGTATCAACACATAATCATCATGCATATAGATAACAGATATAAGTGGAAACCCATAAGGGATAAAACCGCATCTTATTATTTTTGTGATGCAAAGGCAAGCTCCAACTCCCTCTCACCACTGATTTTTTATAGGATCCAACATACATGAGGCTCCTACCTCAATTCGGCAAGCTACAACTTGCAAGGAAGCTCTAACTCCAATATTTTTTCTGCAGGCTCCAACCTATAGGAGGCTCCTACCTCAGCCAGCTACAATGGACTTCTATCAAGCTACAACTTGATATGGAAGCACCAACTTCCTCACTCTTTCAAAAAAAAAACATGTTTATTTACCTTGATATTAGCTCTATTCTATACCTTCTTCACCGCTGTCCACCAGCCTTGATATCTGCCTTATATCATCTCTGAATCTTCACAGCTTCTCTATATGCTACTCATTCTTCTTACCCTCTTTGCTTCATTTCTCCATTCTATAACCTCTTTGTGCATATCTATGTGATATAATTTATAGAGTTCACCTCATAACTGTTTGTATTCCACAGGGAATTCGAATTGAATAGCCATGACTCTTTGCCTTTCACCTTCTCATTTCTTTTTCATCTCATTCAAAAGAATATAGTGGTATGCACATATTTCAGTTTTACAGTGGAGTTTTGTTTGCCTATGGAAACTTGCCTTTGCATCACAAACAATATAAAAATAAACACAACTTTACATTTTCAGTTACAATAAGTATTTCAAATCAACCCATTCAGTTCTTGGCTCACTGTGCATTTGTCTTTTCTGCTGCTGTCATATAACAGTTTTGTAGACTCTCCTACTTTCTATGCATGTAGAATGCATTTCCAAAATTATGTTCCAAATCTGGAAGTTTTATCAATGCAGAAGCTTCCTTCAACCTTCATGGTTCAAGCCAAAATCTACTTTCCGGACATGCCATATGAAATGATCTTGCTAAACCCTTCGAAACTTATCAGTTTAACTATCGTAAATGGATAATTGAAGTGCTTTAAGAAAATTTTAAACCCTCTCTCGGCGATATAATAATAGAACTTTTTAACATAGTAAATAACCTTTCGCGCCCACTTGTCGAACTCTATCTATCTGCCAATGGGATGGGCCGCCTCTGATGAATTTCGATTGTGATGACACCCTTTGCGATGGTTCTGATGCGATGAATCTCCGGTCGAACGGTTGCAATTAAATTGCACCGTCACAATCGCAAACTTCAATGGCTTCTTCCATTGCTCTGCCTTCACGCTGTTGCAATGGCCCCACACTGCATTGATATATATATATATATATATATATATATATATATATATATATATATATATATATATATATTGGTTCATATATACTTACCGACTTACCTTTTATTCATCCTTCAGCTTTAGTCTAAAAAACCTCGGTGCCAACATATATTAAACCCTTTTTATTTTACATGGAGCTCACACTATGGAGGCACTCTGCCTCATTTAACTTTCCCAATCCGATGGTTGACATTCCATCGCACTGTCGCAATCAAAATCACAAAATTTAGTGGTCCGTTGTGCCTTTGTTCATCTAATTTCCACCGATGCGATGAACGAAGGGTCCCACCAGCAATCAACGCTCGATCCAACAGTCACAAATAACCATGATATAATGGTTGTGATTCAATCACTCAATCACAATCGCAACTTTCAAACTGTCGTTCCTTTATTCTTTCATTCTGCCAATGTTATGTGAGATCACCAATGCGATGAGATCTCCACCGTCAATCTTCTATCTTCGATAAGATCTCCGTCGTCGATCTTCAACACTTCCGCTTTAAGTCTTCACATTAGGACTCTGCCTTTCGTGTGATGTGACCACCATTAGATCTTCATGGATCTTAATACGTCGGATATCGTATTCACAATATACCTGATGTTTAACATTTCCAAACGTCCATGCACTTTTCCCATGCGATCATCTTTGGATCTTCTCCGTAGCAAATCGGACGGCTATCGCATTATTTCGACCCCCGACCTTTAATTCTCAAAAATAACGTGATATAGGTGGTTTTAATATTGTGATGTGTCATAATATGATACGATCTTGTTCCAAATGGAATAAACCTCTCATGGCCCAGAATCTATGCGATACCAGTGGTATGGTTTTGCAAAACCACTTTCCTTGCGGGCCCCACTCTAATTACCTTTGTTTGTTTGGCTGGACCTTAGGTATAGCGTTAATACCATTGGAAATGTTTTGGAAATACATCACTTTAATAAAAATCTTTTGTACCCATGTGACAACCTTCGGAACATTATAATAAACACTTGCCTTGTACCCAAGTACTCATATCATTACATCGCATCGCATCGCAAATACAAACACTTTCCAATTCCTTTTATTTTTTGCCAATTGCGATATGCGATCGCATCGCAATATCAGCAATCACAACTTTGCATCGCTTCTTCATTACTCTACCTGCCGATTGTGATGTGCGCTATTCTCTCCTCTGCTACCTCTCTACTTATTTGTTGCCTTGGTTTCTTGTCTAATGCTCTCTCTGCTACCTCTTTGCTTCTTTACTGCCTCTGCTTTAGTTCGCTACCTCTGTTTGTTGCCCTCCCTGCCTCTGCTTCTATTCGTTGGCTCTGATTCTTGTCTAATGCTCTCTCTGCTGGTTCTTCTTTGTTCTTTTGCCTTAGTGATAGTTCAGGTGCTGCTCCTTTCTTCTCCTTTTCCATCAATGAAAATATTTCCAATAGTCTCCCCCTTTGGCATTGATGGCAATATTTTAATACTCTTCTTTTGCTTGCTTTTCCTCCCCCTTTGACATCAATGGCAAAGGATTTCACATTTCCTAGTGTAGTTTTCAAATCTTGTCCATAATACTCTGATCTTTAGGACCTATTCCATGCACTTCTTACTAGTTCTGGCTCTTTCATGACAATATTTGTTGAATGATCTCCCACTGGAATGATGCTTTCTTTTCCAATCTCCCCCTAGAATGATGCTTTCTTTTCATATTAGAGATTAACATCTGCAGACACTACCCCTAGTGTGTCTCTTAGATATTCGAATGGTTCTTTAGCAAGAGGTTTTATGAATATTTTTGTTGTTTTTTCCTTTGTAGATACATATTCCAACTTCACTACTTTATATGCTACTTGTTCTATGAGGAAATGGTACTTAATTGGGATGTGCTTTGTTTTTGAATGAAAAATGGGATTTTTTGATATACTTATTGCACTTGTATTGTCACATTTGACTGAAATGGGATCATCCATGCATACCTTCATGTCTTGGAGAGTTTGTTTCATCCACATTACTTGTGTGCAACATGCTGCTGTTGCTATGTATTCCGCTTCTGTTGTAGATATAGAGATGGAAGTTTGCTTCTTGCTTAGCCATGACACCAGAGTTTTTCCCAAATAAAATGCACCTCCACTTGTGCTTTTCCTGTCATCCATGCAGCTGGCCCAATCTACATCTATATATGTTGTCAAAGTGAAGCTTTTTCTCTTTGGATACCATAGCCCATAATGTGCAGTTCCTTGTAAATATCCAAATATTATCTTGATTGCTAGTAGGTGATTTTGTTTTGGTGCTGCTTGATATCTTGCCACAAGTCCTACTGCCAACACAATGTCTAGTCTAGATGCAGTTAGGTACAACAGACTTTCTACATGGATCTGTAAAGTCTTTGATCTACATCTGCAGATCCATCATTAGCACATAGCTTGCATCCAGTGATCATCGGAGTTGACACAGGTTTGCAGTCTTCCATTTGGAACCTTTTCAACATCTCTCTTAATTATTTTTCTTGTGAGATGAATGTTCATGTGTTCTTTTGTTGAATTTGAAGTCCTAAATAGAAGGTGAGCTCTCCAATCATAGGCATCTCAAATTCTGATTTCATTTCTTCAGAAAATTCTTTTGTTAACTTCTCTTTGTTGCTACCAAACATGATGTCATATACATATACTACTACAATTAGGAGTTCATCTCATTAGCTTTTATGTACAAAATGTTGTCTACTCCTCCTTTCTTAAAACCTTTTTTTTTCAAGTATTTGTCTAGCCTTGAATATCATGCATGAGGACCTTGTTTCAGACCATATAAGGCTTTCTTTAATCTGCACACATAGTCATGTTTATCTGTTAATGAGAATCCTTCAAGTTGTTCCATGTAGAATTCTTCCTCTAGATCTCCATTCAAGAAGGCAGACTTCACATCCATTTGATAAAACTTGAAATCATGATAATATGCAAAGGCGAAAAATATTATGACTGCTTCCATTCTAGCTACAGGGAAAAAGGTTTCATCATAATCAAGACCTTCAATTTGTGAATATCCCTTGAATACAAGTCTGGCTTTATTTCTGATTACCTGCCCTTGTTCATTCATCTTATTCTTGAATATCATTTTTGTGCCAATGACATTTTTCCCAGCGGGTCTTGGAATTAATTCCCAAGTATTGTTCTTCTCAATTTGGTCCAATTCCTAATTCATAGCATTTACCCAGTTTTTGTCTTTCCTAGCTTCTTCGAACTTCTTTGACTCTATTTGAGATAGCATGGCTAGGTATACTTCTTCTTTCTATTCAGCTAGCTTTCTTCTAGTCTGGACTCCCACACTTTTGTCCCTAATGATTTGATCTTCTGGATGATTCTTTTGAGTGTGTCTTGAGGGACCTTTTGAGTTTAATTCAGTATCTTCTATTGTCTTTCTTAGTTCATTATTTTCTTGGTTCTCTTCTTCATGATCTTCTGGAGGATTGCTGCATCTTGTACTTCTTGTTTTGTTTGGTAGATCTTCATCAAATCTTACATCAATGATTTCCAAAAAAAAAATTAGTGATTTTTTGTAGCACCTGTAACTCTTACTCTTGGATGCATATCCTAAAAATATTCCTTCATCAGCGCTTGCATCAAACTTTCCCAGGTTTTCATCATTATTTTTTCTAAAACACTTGCTTCCAAAGACTCTAAAGTGTTTTCTTGATGCTGGTTTACCATGCCATAGTTCGTAAGGAGTCTTGTCATAGTTTGGTCTTAAATGAGCTTTGTTAGGAATGTGAATAGTTGTGTGTACTACTTCTGCCCATAAGGTTTGGGGAATGTTACTTTATTGCATCATTGCTCTGGAAATCTGTTGTACTAACCTGTTTTTTCTCTTTGCCACTCCATTCTGTTGAGGTGTACCTGCAATTGTAAATTGTTGTTTTATCCCATGCTCATTGCATAGGTATGAAAAATCATAGTCTGTGAATTCACCTCCTCTATCTGATCTGATGCACTTTAGCTTGCATCCTGTTTTATTTTCTGCCAATGCCTTGAATATCTTGAATTTCTCAAGTTCTTGAGATTTATATTTTAGAAATGCTACCCACGTCATTCTGGAAAAATAATCTATTATCAGCATGAAATAAGATTCTCCACTTGGTGCTTTAGTTCTTGAAGGTCCATACACGTCCATGTGAACAAGCTGAAGAGGTCTACTTGTAGATAGTTTCTCTTTGTTCTTGAAAGATGTGCGGGTATGCTTGCCTAGTTGGTAGGATTTACATATGGTATTTGAAGGCTTCTTTATGATTGGCATATCTTTGACTGCATTCTTCTTGCTTAGACTTATGATGTGGTCAAAGTTTAGGTGTCCCAATCTTCTATGCCATAACCATGATTCCTCAAGTTTGCTAAGGTGGCATGCTTCATTCTCTTCTTTCACTATGTAGACATTACTTTATGTTTGAACACCTTTGATCAAGTTCTTTCCTGTGGTGCTTGATCTTACTTCACAATCTTGTGCTCTAAAAAGAAAATCACAACCTTTGTCAAATATTTTATTGACACTTAGCAGATTGGCTTTCAGCCCATCCACAAATAGTACATCTTGAGCCTTTCCTCTTCCATTTTCTAGACTGACAGAGCCTTTCCCTTTGATTTTCCTTGCTTTATCATTGCCGAATGTTACATTCCCAGATTTCTTTTCATCAGAGGTTACAAACTTGCTTCTATCTCTAGTAATATGTTTTGAGCATCCACTGTCGAAATACCATTGATTTTCAGGTCTTGAGCTAGTAGAGCCAGGTCACATTTATTCACCTTATTTTTCCACTTCATGCATCCTTTCGTTTTGTACCTTTCCTAAGATGATGGGCCACATTCTCTGATAGGAAATGTGTTACACTTGTGCCCAACTTGAAGGCAGTCACAACATTTGATTAAGTTTCTGAATGAATTATGTACATGAGTGAATTTTCCATTTTTCATCCATCTCCTTGAGTTTCCATACATCAATCTTTTTCCATTCGTTTTGCACTCCTTGGCTTTATGGTTGAACTCCTTACAGTAAAAACAATACCCATAAAACAATTAGCGTACCTGATGAAGGGTTGTCTTATCCATTTGTTTGCTTGAGGTAGTCTTTTCACTTTTTGCATCCTTTGCTAAGTTGGAATCGATTCTCCTTTTATGACATAATGCAGCAATATGACCAGTTTGTGGCAGGCATAACAAGTGACATTTTTCATAGGGGGGAAGAATCTCCTTTGATAGCTTCCAAATTTTATATATTCAGGAGTATATGAGCTTTTTTCAGCTAACTGTTTATTTATTTCATTCTTTTTCATTTGAGGTTCCTTCATGTTTCTATTTACTTCATTGCAGGCTTCTACTTCCATAGGAACCTTCTGAGCTACTTCGTTATCCTTGACAGATTTTACAAAAATGATATTCCTGTTATCTGTTTCTTTGACTTTACTTGTTTCTCCTTCATAGCCTATCCCAGTTTTTATCAGAGGAGATATTTGAGAATCTAGTATTTTATTCAACTAATCAGAGCTTGTCATTTCAGAAGTGTTTATTGACAATTTCCTTTGGGTGTTTTCTAATTTCATCATCAAGCATACTACTTCTTCTTCCAATTTCTCTTGGTTCTGAATTTTATCCTCAATTCACTTAAGTAAAGTGTCTTCTACCTTCTTGGCTTCTTCAAGCTCTACTTTCAACTGAATGAGGTCTTCTGAATTTTGTTCTTATCTTACATATTTGAGGAGAATGTCTTTCTATTTTCTGCACTTTAGTTTAAGTCCATCTATTTCCTCTAGGGAAATTCTTAGGTCCCCCTCAAGATCAACTTCACCTTCTTCCTAATCTTCTAGAAGGAATCCTTCAAACTCTTCCTTGGCCATCAATACAAATTCAGAGGTTCCCTCTTCATTGGAGGATTCATCTGAGCTTTCAGATGCACTGTTGTCTTGTTGAGCATAAAATGATTTTCTATTGTATCTATTCCCTTTCTGCCAGTTCTTTGATATGGTTTTCTCTGTCTCTTGAGTCTGATTCTTTGTCCTCTTATAAGGACACTTAGATGTGTAGTGTCCAACTCTTCCACAGTTAAAGTAGTTAAATGGAAGTTTACCTTAATACTTGCTTGAGCGTCTTTCCAATCTTTTGACAAATTTTGCCTCTTCTTCGTCAGAGAAGGTGCATGTATATTCTTTTTCTTCTTTGTTATTCTCTGTCTTAAAGGCTGCCTCCCTCAGATTTGACTTCCTCTGTGGCAGTCTCATCTCATAGGCTATTAAGTTTCCAAGTAATTGGTTCATGGCCAAAGTTTTCCAATCAGTTGTTTCTTCTATGGCAGAAACCTTAGGGTTAAAGCTGGAAGGTAAAGATCTTAGAATCTTTTGGACAATTACATATTCCTTTATGGTTTCGCCTAGAGCTGTCATGTTATTCACAATTTCTGCAACCCTTAAAAAGAGGATGGCAATGTCTTCATCATCATTCATTTTTATATTTTCAAACTGAGCTCTATAGACTTGAAGTTTGGCTATATTCACCTTTTTGTCTCCCTCATCGATGTTTTCTAGTGTATCCCATATTTCTTTGGCAGTCTTTTTGTGCATTACTTTGATAAATTCTGCCTCACACAGTCCATTTAAGAGTGCATTCATGGCTTTTGCATTAGCTACAAAATATTTTTTTGCATCTTTCTTTGAGTCAGACTCCTTTAGGGTATATCCCAATTCCACAGCAGCCCAAACTTCTATTCATAGAGACATTATGTACATCCTTATCATTATTTTCCAGAAGGCATAATTTGCACCAGTGAAAAAATGGGCTTTATTTGTTGAGCATCCTTCTAGACTAGCCATCCTGGGGACCTAGCATCTCCTTCCAGTTGTTAAACTGATACAAAAGGAACTTGGCTATGATACCAATTGTTGAACCCTTGGTTAAACTGGGAGGGGGGGGTGAATCAGTTTAATGTAGTCAATTATTATTAAACTTTCTTTTATACTCATTCACATCATCATTTTTTTATCAACTTAATATATAATGGAACAAAAATCTTAATAAGTGAGCAGCAGGTATTAAGCAGAGTAAATACAGAGTATCAACACATAATCATCATGAATATAGACAACAGATATAAGTGGAAACCCATAAGGGATAAAACCATATCTTATTATTTTTGTGATGCAAAGGCAAGCTCCAACTCCCTCTCACCACTAATTTTTTGTAGGCTCCAACCTACAGGAGGATCCTACCTCAATTCTGCAAGCTACAACTTGCAAGGAAGCTCCAACTCCCATATATTTTCTACAGGCACCAACCTATAGGATGCTCCTACCTTAGCCAGCTACAACTGACTTCTATCAAGCTACAAGTTGATATGGAAGCATCGACTTCCTCAGTCTTTCAAAAAAAACACATGTTGATTTACCTTGATATCAGCTCTGTTTTGCACCTTCGTCACTGCTGTCCACCAGCCTTCATATCTGCCTTATATCATCTCCGAATCTTCACAGTTTCTCTATCTGCTCCTCCTTCTTCTTACCCTCTTTGCCTCATTTCTCCATTCTCTAACCTCTTTATGCATATCTATGTGATATCTTTTATAGAGTTCACCTCATGACTGTTTGTATTCCACATGGAATTCGAAGTGAATAACCATGACTCTTTGCCTTCCACCTTCTCATTTCTTTTTCATATCATTCAAAAGAATATAGTGATATGTACATATTTCTATTTTACAGTGGAGTTTTGTTTCTCTATGGAGACTTTCCTTTGCATCACAAACAATATAAAAATAAATACAACTTTACAGTTTCAGTTACAATAAGTATTTCAATTCAACCCATTCAATTCTTGGCTCACTGTGCATTTGTATTTTCTTCTACTGTCATATAACAGTTTTGTAGACTCTCCTTCTTTATATGCATGTAGAATGCATTTCCCAAATTATGTTCCAAATCTAGCAGTTTTATCAATGCGGAAGCTTTCTTCAAATCTACTTTATGGACTTACCATATGAAATGATATTATTAAACCCTTCAGAACTTATCACGTTTAATTGTCATAAATGGATAATTGAAGTGATTTAAGAAAAGTTTAAACCCTCTCTCGGTGATATAATAATAGAATTTGTTAACATAGTAAATCGAGCCCACTTGCCGAACTCTTTCTATCTATCGATGCGATGAGCCTCCTACGATGACTTCCGATTGCAATGACACCCTTTGCGATGGTTCTGATGCGATGAATCATTGGTCGGATAGTTGCGATTAAATTGCACCGTCGCAATCACAAACTTCAATGGCTTGTTCCATTGCTCTACCTTCACATCGATGCAATGGCCCCACACTTCATTGATATATATATATATATATATATATATATATATATATATATATATATATATATATATATATATATATATAGATATAGATATTGGTTCATATATACTTACTGGCTTAACTTTTATTCATGCTTCAAATTTGGTCTAAAAAACCTCGGTGCCAACATATATTAAGCCCTTTTTCTTTTACATGGAGCCCACACTACGGAGGCACGTCGCCTCATTTAACTTTCCCAATCCAACAGTTGACATTCCATCACACTGTTACAATCACAATCACAACATTCAGTGGTCCGCTGTGCCTTTGGTTATCTTATTTCCACCGATGCGATGAGCGAAGGGTCCCACCAGCAATTAGCGCTTGATCCAATGGTCACAAATAACCGTGATCTAACGGTTGTGATTCAATCGCTCAATCAAAATCAAAACTTTCAAACTATCGTTCCTTTGTTCTTCCATTCCACCGATGTGATGTGAGATCACCAATGTGATGAGATCTCCATTGTCGATCTTCTATCTTCAATAAGATCTCTGCCGTCGATCTTCAACACTTCCTCTTTAAGTCTTGACATTAAGACTCCGCCTTTCATGTGATGCGACCATCGTTAGATCTTCACTGATCTTGATCTGATGGATATTTCATTCAAAATATACCTGTTGTTTAACATTTCCAAATGTCCATGCACTTTTCCCATGTGATCACCATTGGATCTTCTCCGTAGAAAATTGGATGCCTATCGTGTTATTTCGACCCCTGACCTTTAATTCTCAAAAATTACCTGATATAGGCGGTTTTAGTATTGCGACATGTCGTAAAATGATACGATCGCGTTCCAAATGGAATAAACTACTCATGGCCCAGAAGCTACGTGAAACCAATGGTATGGTTTTGCAAAACCACTTTCCTTGCAGGCCCCACTCTAATTACCCTTTTTGTTTGACTGGACCTTACGTATAATGTTAATACCTTTGGAAATGTTTTGGCAATACATTGCTTTAATAAGACTCTTTTGTACCCATGTGACAACCTTCGGAACATTATAAATAACACTTTCCTTGTATGCATGTACTCATATCATTGCATCGCATCGTATCGCAAAAAAAAACACTTGCCAATTCCTTTTATGTTTCACCGATTGTGATATGCGATCGCATCACAATATCAACAATTGCAACTTCGCATCACTTCTTCATTAATCTACCCGTCGATTGTGATGTGCACTATTCTCTCCTCCGCTGCCTCTTTGATTATTTGTTGCCTTGGTTTCTTGTCTAATGCTCTCTCTGCTGCCTCTCTGCTTGTTTGTTTCCTCTGCTTCAGTTCGCTTCCTCTGTTTGTTGCCCTCGCTGCCTCTGCCTCTATTCGCTACCTCTACTTCTTGTATAATTCTCTCTCTGCTGGTTCTTCTTTTTTCTTTTGCCTTAGTGATAGTTCAGGTGCTGCTCCTTTCTTCTCCTTTGCCATCAATGAAAATATTTCCAATAGGAACTATGCTAGAAGGTCACTTCAAATCAGTCACTAGGTAGTAACCTCTCCTTCTATCATCAGTAATGAGTACTTCTTATTTTTCCCTACATGCATCTATGTTAACTTTTATTTTCCATACTGTAATATTTTGTTGATGAATGTAGTTTATGCTTTACTGATTTCGCTAACTATCTTTAATAGATATCTATATTATTGCATCTTCTGTTGTTTCAATGTTCTTTCTTGCAGGAAGCATTCAACTCACAAACCGCTTGAATTTGAAGTTACAGTGGAAGCGAAAGAAGGAGCCATTTGGAAGCATCTGAACAAGTAAGCCTCCAATCCTCTCTATGTATCTATTATGAGTTAGGAGAAATGGTGGTATAGTCTTTCACCTGTTGGTCTAGACTAGAACATGTCTAGGGAAGTGTAGTTTCTCTATAGATTACAATTATGGCCCAACAAATTGGCGACTCCGCTGGGGAGAATTTCTCTTAGTTATAGGTGTTTTAGTCTCTGATTTTCTTTCTAAATCCATCTAGTAGCTATTTAACATAAAGATTAGACTTTTTCAGAACTTAATTTTCAAAGATAGTGAGTCAAACAATCTCTTTTTCTTCGTTTATTGCGCCCAACACACCCTCAGACTGGACACAATACTTTGCAGAGCACTGTTTCCCTTCCAAGCATGTGTTGCAGAGCACTGTCTCCGCTTGAAGACAACATTGACTCCTAAAAGTGACCAAATTCCCTTGAATTTGACTTTGCAACTTGCTTCAGTTTTGTTTGTTGTTGTGTTCTGAAAATTTTGATGCTAAATTGACCAGTGAATCTATATAATTCTTCCTCCTTTGGCTAAAAAATTGTTCAATGTTTGGTTAGAAAAGTTTTTCTTTATCATTTACAAGTTGATTTCAAAGTATTTTTTATGGTCTCATTAAGAATCATTTGATTTCAAAATAGGAAATTGTCGTAAAATCTTCATTTCCTTCATAGGAGAAATTGTTGATGAAATCCTCATTTTTCCTTCAAAAGAGAAATATTTGTTTGTATTCTTCGTTTCTCGAAAGTAAAAAGCATTTGAATTATTGATCTAGTTCACCTAGTTTCTTTTCTACCTTCATAACATTAAGGAAACTGAAAAGGAAAACTTGCATTTTCATGTAGGATTGTGTGTTTTTTGCAAAAGGAACATTATAAAATCTGCATTTAGTTTGAGATTCATTGATTTTATTTTTTCTCATTGATTTTTTTTCTCTCAAATTATTTGCTCTCTTCCCTTATTAGTTAGGTTCTTCATTGAAAAAGTTGAAATTGAAAGTTTTTTTTATCATTCTTAGCTGCATTTTAGGAATTTCATATACATCATCATGGTGAACCTGAAAGGAAAATTTTTAAGCAATATCAACATAAAATAAATCTCAATTTACTTAACAACGCATTGGAACATTAAAGATAACATTTAGAAGGACTAGGCTAGAGATGTGTTCTGGCATCGTAAAACATAGCAGTTGTCATTAACTTGTCTGCGATACATTCCGAGTGTGATATATCACTCCACATATGTAAGTATATAATATCTCATCCACGTACTCTCCAGTATATCAGGTGGTGTTACAATACGATAAGTATAAAGGGGTTCTCTCACTGTGTGGTTTTGCGTCAGACAACACTAATATGGACTTGGGCCTCCACGTACTTTCGAGGATATTTGGGAGGACAAATTTTAGATGCTATCCATCCATAGTGAACTGAGTCGGCCACCTTGAAATTATGATACACCAAACACAAAATTCAGGGAGATTACCTTCCCGTACTTCTTGGTTCGCCAGGAGGTATTCTGCAGTTCACAGTTTCTTGGTAAAACCTTTTTCCTAGCATTACCCTCTTTTTGTTTATTTTTTTTGGATAAAATAAATTAGTAATCATGGAAGAAAAAAATCCTTTCCCCTGTCGTTCGCATAGACATCACTGTACTGAAACCAGTACCATCAGAAACTCTGGTGAAGCATCGTTTTCCTATATACCAGAGTTAGCGCAAGTTGTTTCTAAAAATCTTGGTTTGTCTACTGTTGTCGAGACAGAGTCCTCATAGCTACCCGTGGTCAAGATCCATCCAATATATGAGACCATACCTCCCGAACCTGACGTTTTTCAACTAGAAGTTGATCTAAATCCCATTGTGCTCTAAGGGGCAGTTGTTATTAGTCAAACTGGACATCATCCCTAGGACCAATGAAATAGGGTCTATCATCCCCTTATATTTATGTTGCTATATTCCCTAAGTGGAGAAAATCTTGATCCCAAAGTCAAACAACCGGAAGTTGTTCCTAAATTGGTCATCCCATAACCTATTGTAGTCGTTGAGTCTCCCATATCACACAGTCAACCACTTGAAATATAATTTGGGCCTGATGGTGAAGTTCTTCCACCTGGTTTGATTTTGACTGAAGAAATATCACAAGACAAGACACCTTTAACTCCAACTCATTTTCAGTAGGAGCTTTACCTGTATGAGTCTTTTCCTCAATCACCTTCCTCTGCTTTTGTTGATCTTGCTTCACTTTGACCTCCCGTAGATTCTATAGGGTATACATTGGGTAATTTGACCATGGCTAAGATAACATCCCATACTGAAACATCTATTTCAGTTGCGACAACATCTCCTGTTGCTTCATCTTTGATGTTTTGTCCATTGAATTCACCCATGTCATCATCTAGAATCCTATCTGGTTCCTCTCCTTGGTGGCTGGTGATACCACATATGTTACCCTCAGAAATTCCTAAATTCAATTAAAACCCTGGAGAAGACCGGTCAACTCATGTTATAACTTATCATTTGTGGTATTCATAAAACTCCTTAAATGATGACTCTGTTTCTTTTCCAACACACACTCACTACTCCAACTGCACAATGAGGATGGTTCTTTTTACTGTGTCAACCTCATTAAAAAATGAAACAGATTATGAGGATGTTTCTTTTTCTGTGTCAATCTCGTTAAAAAATGAAACAGAGCTATGAGGATAGTTCGTTTTTCTTGTGTCAACCTCGTTTAAAAAATGAAACAAGTACCTTGAGGATACTTCTTTTTTCTTGTGTCAACCTCGTTTAAAAATGAAACGAGTGCCTTTGAGGAAAGTTTTTTTACTGTGTCAACCTCGTTAAAAATGAAATAGGTCATGAGCATAGTTATTTTCCTGTGTCAAGCTCATTAAAAAATTAAACAAATCCTCTCCTAATTACGACGAGTCTTCCATCTGATCTCGTAAATGAACCTTCATTCCATCCAACTATTAGTAACCAGTAATCTACTTAGGTGAATGAAATGAAGCTTGGGGGGCACCTACTATTGCAGGGGGCATTCGACATATGCTTTTGCAGGGGGAATTCAAAACAGTCTTACTAATTGCACGCAATCCATAGCTGAAGTTCGTGGCCAAAATCAAGTTTAGAGCTCCAAAATGAAAATGGTAACTATGGAATGGTAAAAATGAAGAGTGAAACTACTTTATATAGTCATTTAATTTTTTTCAACTTAAATTTATTGCTATGACTATGGTTTTATTATGTTTTTATCATGAAACAAGTATTTTTAATCCATTTGATGTTGTTCTGAACAGGAAATAAAACTGATTAACATATTAGTCATGCAGATTTATTTCAAATAATGACTTGACCACAAAGCATAATTTTTCTCCTTATTTTTCAAGCTTTGTTAAAAATGAAAAATTATTTGAAGCACACTTTTATCTCTTTTTCGAGCTTCGATAACAGCGAAAAAGAAACCCTTGGAGTCTTCTTTCAGCTCTTTTCAGACTCTGATAATGTGAAAATATTGCCAAGTACTTGTAATTTCAAGCTCGTTAAAGTAAATGAATTGATATCTACTCAGTATAAGTTTAACCCTTTTCCGGACTGAGATGGATTATTTACAAAAAATGAATACCTTGGTTAAACATGACCAAAGAGGTTCTTTCAGACATTATTTTACACTTTTTCGGATCTAAGAGACAAATTTACAAAAAATTACTTTTGGAGTTCTTTTTCGTCCTATTTTTTAGACTCCCTAAATATGAAAAAGGACTAGGCTATCACTGTCGTTAAGATTTTTAAAACATAAAATAGTGATGGGATTGTCGATCATGGCAAGAATTGAGTTTCATTCATAGCTAGACTCGTTAAATTATTAAATAGCGATACTTTATTCACCCGAAGGGTTGAATTATAGATCAAGAAAATATTATCCTCCTCAATCTTGTTAAAAAATAAAGAGGTACTGGTCGACAAATGACCGAGGAAAATTTGGGAAAAGTAATAAACGTTTCTTTTTGGTAGCAAGTCTCTCTTGAACATGACACTTCTTTCACTCCATGTTCATGATTTTTTGGGTTGGTTAATCATCTTGACGGTTCATTCAAACCTATGGTTCATCATACCTTCACTTTGGTTTTGGGTCAATGCTGCCAACTCATCACAATGTCGCAGATATGTTCAGGAGAAGTCATCTAGTGATTAAAAAGTCATCCATATGCAATACTCATAAACCTTTAATTTCATGACCGTCATCCCTGAAAATTGCTATATCAAGTCATACCCTTGTCTCCGAAATCAGTAACTCCAGTTTTGCAATAAGGTGACTTCCTGTCGACAACAAATCAATATACAGGAAGTTCACTTAGAAACATCAGATTCTAGTATGATGAGGCTTGTTACAGCATCGACAAGATCCTCACTTTCGGACCTTTGACTGAAATATTTTGTTTGTCGTTCGACATCAAATCACCTATTCATGCCTTACAAAATGTACTACAATACCTTGAGGGCCATTGACATTAATGGTGGTTCTCTCACGTTTGTTAACAAATCACATTATTGGCTAGTAATCAAATGATGTCTTTCCATGTTCGACTACAAATCATATATTCCCATGGCTAGACTTGTACCGAATGATTGAGTGAACGAGATAAGAAGACCCCAGATATATTTTCATCCATCCAGGCTGTGATTTCAGGATCGTTGTACACATCATCTGTATGGTGACCTTACATACAGATTTTCATCCAAACATGGGCCTATATCTATAGGTGTGTCTGCATCTGGGCAACATTCCAATGTAGACAATTTTCTGAATTATGTACATGTTATTAGATTGTTTTATGTGCTGAACATGGAAATGCCTACCCTCAACAATTATGACCAATAGAGGATATATCATGATGAAATGTACTGTAATATTTATGTAGGTGGCCACTGCACTTCATTTCCAAGCTCATCACAGTGTAAAGCATCTCAATAAAATGTTCTTATTATTTAGATCTCATGCTTTAGGGGGAAATTGTTATAGGTCAATTTGGGTACCATTCCCAATTACCTGGTTAACTACACATCATCTCTAGGACCAATGAATCAAGGGTCTATCATTCCCTATCATTTCAGTTGCTATATGCCCTAAGACATAAAACAAGACTTTCATCAAGAAAATGTTTCCATGGTTTGAAACTTATTGTATAACATATGAGAGCTCACCAACGCAGGCTCTATGTTGCCTAAGTGCATTGCATATGCAGGTAGCCCCATGAAAGGCTGCTCTGCAAAGCACTTCCCAACATTCAAAGGTGTGTTGGTCACATAGGGAGCGATGTTCTCATTGTTGGGGAATCTCCACCTGGGCAGTGCCTTATAGAAGAGTTCACATGTGTCAAGCTTTGGATCCAAGTGTCCATTTGACATCTACATGAATGGAAACATGTATTGCCTATTTTTGGAAATTTATTGATTGCAAAACAATCTGTAGTTCATATATAAATTGAGCATAGATATAAGTGCTTGAGAAGAAAGAATTTGAGAAGAGAAATTATGGAGAATTTTCAATTGAGAGTTTGATTTGTGGAGCTACAGCTGGACAAATTTATGCTATGATGAGACTTGGGAACTATGCTGGAAGGTCACTTCAAATTAGTCACTAGATTGTAACCTCTCCTTCTATCATCAATAAAGAGTATTTCTTATTTTTCCCTACATTCATCTATGTTAACTTTGATTTTCCATATTGTAAGATCTTGGTTGATGAATGTATTTTATGCTTTACTGATTTGGCTAACTAGCTTGAATAGATATATATATTATTGCATCTTCTGCTATTTTAGTGTTCTTTCTTGCAGGAAGCATTCAGCTCACAAACCGCTTGAATTTGAAGCTGCAGTGGAAGCGATAGAAGGAGCCATTTGGAAGCGATTGAACAAGTAAGCCTCCAATCCTCTCTATGTATCTATTCTGAGTTAGGAGAAATGGTATTAGAGTCTTTCACCTGTTGTTATAGACTAGCACCTATCTAGGCAAGCATAGTTTATCCGTAGATTACAATTCTGGGCCAACATTCAGAGTTCACTAGAAGGCTGGTGGAAATATTTGATAGAAGAGATCCAGAGTCACCATTCATGAGCCTTGAAAATTTGAAACAATCAATTAATGCATAAAATTACATCTTTGAATTTTTAAGACATTTTTTTATGATTCTTGATCTATTTGTAGCAAGAAGGGTGTACATGTTCATTGATGGTTTTGATGAACCTCTTCATTGGTTGGTTAAGAATACCAAGGCCACTACCCTGCATGATGCTATTGAAAGGGATAGAGACCTTCAAGATGCCTTTCCAAAAGCAAAGGAAACTTTTCATCATAAGCCCTCTTTTCCATCAAAGGGAAAAGAAGAAAAGACTGCTCCTTCTAAGGAGAGTTAAAATAGAAAACCTCTTGATGATGATGTCTAGAGAGATCTAAGAAGAAGGAACCTTTGCTTCACTTGCCACAAATCATGGGCACTTGGACATAGATTTTAATCTGGAAAAGCACATTACATAGATGTCTTCTCAGATGATGAGAAGGAAGAAGAAGATGAGCCAAGAAGAGGTCACAGTGCTAACACTACAGGAGGAGAACCAACACCATCAGGAGATGGGAATGGAGCATTTGTTCATATTGTAAGGGTTCTTTCATCTTTAAGAGGAGTAACTAATTAATTTACCTTAAGAGTTCAAGGTTCCATCTTGAATCAGAGGGTTTCTTTTTTGGTTGATAGTGGGGCTACCCAAAATTTTATTGACGCCCAAATAGTAAAAAGGAGGGAAATACCCACTGATGATTTTGAGGGATTCTTTGTTTTGGTCCTAGGAGATAGAAAAATCAAATGCATGCATTATGTCCCATCCTTATCAGTCACCATGGGGAAATATACATTGATTGATCACTTCTATGTGGTTGACATACTTGACACCAATGTGATATTGGGAATTAAATGGTTGATTACTTTGGGGAATGTCACCACTGATTGGGAGGCTTTGCAAATGGAATGGGTTGATAAAAAGAGTGGTAAGACTCAAATGATCAAAGGAATGCATACATATCCCTCACATACAACTTCCACATAAAAATTAGAAATCAATTTGTGCAGTGGAAGCAAGGACCTTATAGTCCCACCTATTATGCTCATGAGATTTCTGCATGAGACACTATTATCTAGTGACAAACCACATGGGAGGCCACCTGATTTGGATCTTGTGGGAGATGTTCATAAAATGATGCTCCAAGCATAGATCCAGGATGGATGGGAGCATTAGAAGGAAATTATATGGCGTTGGGAGTCTTGGGTAGATTCAAGGAGGAGGGAGACATTCTCCCAATATCATTATTACCCACTCTCATTTTAGATTCTGCGATGTGGGAGGAGAAGCATGGAAGGAGTGACCTTACAACATGTACCTTTGGCATGGGAGATGTTAAGGAGGAGAGTTGCCATATGACAGACATTTTTGTTGATATATCATCAGCAGTGTCACTATTGAAGATTGATCCATAATGGAAATCCCAGATGTTGGTGGATTATTCCAAGGATCTTCACACATGCATGATACTTGATGACCAGCTACATGAAGAGGGATATTCAGTCCAAGAAGGATTCATCTATTATCATGGTAGGTTCCTCTTATCTAGAGCCTCTAAGCTCAAGGAGAAGTTGCTTCAAAGGGCCTATGAAGAGTTCTGTTTCAGCCACACATATTCCATGAGATTCTACAACATCATCATGAGAATCTACACTTGGAAGGGCTTTGAAGGAGAACTATATCAGAATTTTCAAAGATTCATGTACCATGTGGGGATGAGGCAACAAAATAACTCTATAAAGGAGTTAATTCAGCCATATATTTCTCTTTTTGAGAGAGGGGATAGATATATGCACGACTACATTTGTTTAAGGATAAATTTTGGTGAAGAATATGCTCATGTAAATAATGTTTCATTTGATTATTGTTTGCATTCTTTCACCATGTATATGCAAGCCATAACTCCAAGAAGGAGTATTTTACCTTATAAAATTCATGGCCACCTTTGGGCCATAAAAATTTCTGAACATGGCCACTCCCTTGGAGGACAAAGGGATATTTTTTTTCATGATGGGTGAATTCCTAAGGCACCAAATATATCTCACACTTTTAGCCATAGTGAGATGAATTGGGCAGAAATTAAATGGTGGGGAAACCACTTACCACATCATGATCTGATGCATTCAGGAGATGCATTGCACTGGGTCCACATGTGGGACTATGACCCACCTCCATATGCACAAATTTCTGTTTCTATGTATGTAGTTTTAATCCCATACATTGATGATGTACTTGTACTTTTCATGGGAATGTATGGAGGGAGGATGGGATGTATGTATCTACCCTATGGGATGGATATTCTCCATGTATATTATACTACATGTCTTAGGGAGAACGTTGGGCAAACCATGTTTTCTTCATTTGAGCTATTGTCTCCTTATGGGATGGATTGTTTACATCTCATGAGAACTTTCGAAGAGAAATTCATGGATGGATGGATTAGTGAAAACTTATCTTATGGAGGAATCATATCACATCTTGGTGTCACCCATGGAGAAGAAGAAGAGTTGCAGCACTCACCTTGTCAGTTTCTTGAGGACAAGCAACATTTGGGAAGGAAGGACTATAATATTCCCAATTATTCATGAGCTAATTGGAATATTCATTTTTATTTTATTACTTTGTTTAAATAACAAAAGAGAAAAGGAGGTCCATAATACTCCTTAATAATGAATAATTCAATGCCAAATATTAAAAGGCTAAATCTTGGGTGTTAAATCAAGCACTCTTAGGTGTGAAAGGGGCTGAAATATTTTGACTGGGTCAACCTTGACCAAATCTACAGTGTTGTCATGGAGGAGTGGCCGTCAATGAGGTACAACATAGTTTTAGATGGAGGTGCCTTCTGTGAAAGAATTGATCTCATTGGAAGTGGTTTAGGGTTTGAAAGCTCTTGACTTATAAAAAGGAGATAATGGAAGCATTAGAAGGTTGTTGATATTTATCATATTTTGTGCATATATGGTCTGTTTAGACATATATCTTTCTCTTGCTATTTAGTTAAAATTGAATGTTGTTTAGCATTGGGTGTTCCTGATCAGGAATCCAACCTCTTCCCATTGAATAGATCTTGGGAGAGTTTTTATTTCATTATCCACTATCTAGCTTAGGGCAAAGCTTCTTCTTTCAACTATAGCACAAATCCTATTCAGGGTTTGGTTGTTTTCGCAAGATGTAGCAAGTGGAGACTAGATCTTTCAGATCTAGGCCATTTCAGTGCTCCTTTTCAGTGGAGGAGGTTTCTACATCATTAGGAGGACATTATTGGAGGGCTTGACCATTATTTTCAGATCTTAGCAACATGCCAACCTTATTTTTATCCCTACAAAATATTTTACTTCTAGATTTGTGTTATTTCTATAGGTGCAGTTCCAGAGTGGTTTAACACAACATTCAAAGAGCTGATTTTCTAAGTGTTGGGGATCTGCCCTTCAGTTTGGAGATCTATTGAAGGAGGCTATTCTATTGATCATATTATATCAGCCACACTTTCAAGACATGTATTTTTCAGTAGATCTATAGTCTTATATCACAAATCTACAACTTGTACTTGGTGTTTTGCTGAAAACCCCAAGTGGGTTCTTTAGAGGAGCTTGTATAGTGCATGGAATATGATATAGATATAACTTTTTATGAACATAGCAGCTCTATATCTGATGTATAATATAATTATGTTGCAGAGGCAGTAAAATAACTTTGTAATGGTTTTCCAGCTTTTATATCTAGTTGCAGCACCTCATATTAAGGGATTTTCTTCATGGGAGACTTTATTTTCTTATTATGCATCTTATGGGCCACTTATTAAACATTTTTTTTCTGTTGTAATAACAAATGAAAGGTCTCCATATTGTCCTCTTGTTGTATAAATGATGATCTGCATTATTTTTCCATCATTCGACATTATACTGCTGCCTTTCCCATTTGGGGATATTACAAGGTGAGAGCGGTGATGCCATTGCAACACCCATTACCTGCTCATAGTATTCCCCTTGGAAGGTAGAAAAGGTGGATCATAAACAAATCTATGCTATATTAATTGTTTCCACATCAATAACTTCTTTAATGACCCGAGTCACCTCATCTAATGGAATCTTGGTAAATAATTATAACACATCAAAACTTCCCAAAATTTTTCTCTCCTCCACCGTCTCATCTTTAATAAGATTAACGAAATCATTAGAGTCCTTTATGTAGGAGCCAGTGTTTCCAAAAAGTGGCTTAATAATTTTGGAAAAATATTTCGCCAATTCATAGGTGAGGGATCCTATGGTATTAAGAATTAATATAAGGGGAACATCGTCTTTATGAATCTTGGGTAATCCATAAATTCTTGGAATAACCTCACAGGCTCGTAAATTTATTTTTTATCTTGTCATCTAGCCTGGAATTCATGATTTCATTCTTGAATTCTCTTCAAACCCTGGGCATGGGGTTGGAATTAAGTTTCATATATGTTGGAACACTTAATCCTACATGGGTAGGTGTGGAATGCGAAAAGTCACAATGGAGTCCAAGAAACCTTGGAATATGAAACCAAGAGTCACACCATTGTACTATAAATGTACATCTTTGTATAATGGAAAATAAGAAAGCCTCATGCTTATCCTTCATTTGTGTGTTTAGTCTCTTGTGTGTGCATTCTTCTTCCTCATACACCATGTGTGTGCTTCAACATGGTGTTTAACATGGTATCAGAGCGGGCGATTGCTGGCCCTGCTCCACTTTGAGTGAGCCATTTGTGTTTATGGCCTATGCATATCTGCAAAAATTGTTGGTTTTTTTGCAGCACTCAAGTGTTTGTAGCAGTCTTTTTGCCACATTCAGAAAGTGGTTTTGGAGAAGGAGCAGCATTCAGAAGAAAGAGCAGCATTCAGAATTTCTTTTGAAGAAGAGCAGCAGTGGTTTTGAAGAAAGGCAACACTGCCCATCTGAAGGTTTTCATTCTCATTTTTCCTGCAATTTCTATTAATTTCTTCATTGAAGAGTTGCTGGAAAACACTTTTTAAAGAGGGTCTCTGAAGTAGAAGTTTCTGGCTTTTTAATGGAAAATAATTTTGAGTTTTTCTGCTGCTGAGCTATTGGAAAATTTTCTGGGTTTTATTGTTGAAATAATTTGGAAAATTCTGCAATTCTGGGTTTTTGAAGAAAAAATTCTGAACTTTCTACTGCTGCTGGATTTATTCTGCTATACATTTGGAAAATATCTGCAATCCGCCCAACCCTACGCTCTACCCACACCGCTGCTATACACTCCCGCTTAATACGCACCTATCCATGCTACAACCCTCTGCAACGCTTCACTCCACACCCTACACACCTACAAGCGGCTTCACTGCCCCCTCAAGCGGCTTCACTGCCCCCTCTCCCCAGGCCTTACGGCCCTCCCTTCCCCCTCGCATGACAAACTCTCATACACTACGCCTCACGGCCTCCTCCACAACCTGCGACCTCCCTACCTGCGTTTTTCCACACCCTCACACCTTATCACTCCACGCCCTTCCATCTACCCCACGCATTTACATCCCACGACATCGCTCATACTCCTCTCTTCCTTACACTCGACCCTCTTTCCCTCTTTAATATTCACCCCTCATTATTAAATTCCCTCCATTTAATAAATTTTTCCATATAATAATCCCCCCCCCCCCATTAATAAAACCCCTCCCCATTTTAAAATTCGATTCTTTAAATTTTTTAATTTCCCCTCCTTAATTTTTAATGGTCCCTAATTTTAAATTAATTTCCATATCTTATTAATTCTCCTTTTTAAATGTCCTTTCCCATTTTTTGATTAATTATAAAAAAAAAAAAAATATCCCCATAGTTTCATTCCCCTTTTTTAATCCCATTTTAATATCTTCCTTTTCCACCTTTTTTAAAATTCCCTCTTTTTAATTAATCTCTCCTTTTTCAATTTATTCCCCTCCATTAATTAAAACCCCCCCCCACCATATAGTTTTCCATCCCATCTTAATATCTCATTTTCCCTTTTTAACTTATTCCCATTTTTTAATTAATTTTTAATTAATTTAAAAAAAAATTAAAAAAAAAAACAGCAGAGAGAGAGAAAGAGAGGACAGATAGAGAAATTTGAATAGCAGAAGAAGAAAAAATGACATGTGAGCAAATGGACTGAATACAATTGCAGATTTGCATTGTGATTTGTGGCATTGATTTGAAGGGTGTTTTTTTGAAGAAATTTTACATGAGAAGACAAGTTTTCCATCATTGAAAACAGCGCTTTTGAAGAAAATTCAACTGCCTTAAAGGCCTCTTTCATAGTGTTTTTAGCTGCACATATTTTGCAGAGATATTCCATTATATTGACATTGTATTGCTTCTTCATAGTTGCAATCAGTATTTGAGTTGTTGATGTAAGTCATTGTTGATTTTCCTCCATCATTTGAGGAGCACACTTTGTATTTTGAAAATTCTTTGGAGTCATTTGTATTTGTTGTTGCATCACATTGTAAACGGGTGCATTTTCGGTTGTATCCGACACCCTTTCATTCAATTTTGAGCCTAAATTGTTGAAAATGGCCAAAATCAATGAGGCATTAGAGTTGTTGAATGACCTCATTCATTCAAATGTTGATGATGTGATAAAAATGAGCAAGAATGCTATTTGTAATATTCAGATTTGTTTACAAGATGCACAAAAAAAGATTGAGTTTTTGCAGTTGGAAACTCAACTTCAGCAAGACAAACTTCAGCAAAAGAGTCACCATTCTGAACCTGTTTCTGTTCAGAAGATTGTGAAAGACTCCCATCAGCAGCAAGTCAAAAAATTTTCATTTGATTCACATTCAGTTCCTTGCACTAGAGCAGATGTACATGCAGATGCAACAGCTCAGCCTGCACTTCTCAAGCCTATCATCAAACCTTGGGAAGAGCTTGTCCACAACAAGCACAAAACTGGTCTTGGATATGACAAGGATGTGTCCTTTCATATTCCAGACTACACAAAGCCCATCATATTTCAGAGTGCCGGATTCATGTATGACAGTTCACCTGCAGCTGTTCCAGATCTTGTTCCACAACAACATCAGATCGTAAAATTCCAACACTGTGATCGAGTTGGTCATATGAAATATCATTGTTTTGATCTTCATCCATGCAAGCACTGTGGTCGACACACCCATTCTTCAGACAGATGCTTCAGACACAAGTCTCCTGCAAGAACCAAGATTCATCTTGGACGGATCTCTTCTTGGCAATGAGCATCAGCAGCCAAGAAGATGTTTATGACACATGTTAGAACTTGTTCACGGATATTGAGAAAACTTGTAGTTGAGTTTTCGCCATCATCTCACCTTGTCCCTGACAGGGGGGAAAATGGTGGTCATGTACAAGCTTCGACGACAGATCAAGCGAGCCTGAGCCACAATCTCTCATTCCATGTTCAGATTTGTAGCCAGCAGTTCAAGCGAGCCTGAGCCACAATTTGTCATTCCGGATTCAGTGATGTAGCCATAGATATGGATGCCCATGAGCATACCTTTGGTTGGTGGATAACCTAAAACCATCATCTTCGGTTGGTGGATAACCTAAAACCATCATCTTTGGTTGGTGGATAACCTAAAACCATCATTTTCGGTTGGTGGATAACCTAAAACCATCATCTTTGGTTGGTGGACAACCTAAAACCACCACATGTAGTAGACCTCCCTTCTTTTAGGTCGAAGGTCTCCCTTTTTTATGAGGGACAATTCCTCTAGCAGAAGCCTTCAGCTTCTTGCCAATTTTGGAAGAGTTCCGGGAACTGCAACATGTATTGCGTTCCAGTGTTTGTGGTCATCCTAAAACCACCTCTTTTTTCCAACATTTCAGAGAGTTGATTCAGCCCAAGTGCTGCCATGCATACTTTGTAGATTTGTATTACAACTCTTTTCTTGGACTCACACATACCCCTTCGGATTAAGGGGGGATGTTGGAACACCTAATCCTACATGGGTAGGTGTGGAATGCGAAAAGTCACAATGGAGTCCAAGTGACCTTGGAATATGAAACCAAGAGTCACACCATTGTACTATAAATGTACATCTTTGTATAATGGGAAATAAGAAAGCCTCATGATTATCCTTCATTTGTGTGTTTAGTCTCTTGTGTGTGCATTCTTCTTCCTCATACACCATGTGTGTGCTTCAACATGGTGTTTAACAATATAGCTACTAAAATCTAGATGCTCACTCATTTTTCTTGTATAAATAAAATTATCTAAAACAATATCAACCCCTCCCTTGTCTGCCTTTAGGACCACAATCATGTCATTATTGCGAAGGGCTATAAGAGGATTAATATATTCTATGCTTAAGTTTCTACTAGGGGTGGCACATATTCATCCATAAGCCACTCTGGATGTGCCACTCCCTTTAAGGTGTAAGTAAACTTTGACATTCCCATATTTGAGGGCCAAATATATGCAGACGCGATATATAGATGGCTTAATATATTAGAAGGATATTTCTCAGTTCATGATTTTTCCAATCAGGAAAATATTACTTTTGCACTCCTCAAATCCTCCCTCAATGTCAAGGATTAGTGGGAAACCTACTGTGAGCAAAAGGACCATAGGAACCCTCTCTGTTCTCGTTCGCGCCCACTTGGAATAATTTCCGATATACCATCAAGGAACCATATTATACCATGGGTAGCTATGAGGACACATACATTCAATGGACTACATTGCAGAAACAAAGGGATCAAGGCATGCATGAGTTGAGGAATATGTTCCATAACGTGTGCACAAATTTGGGTATCAAATATTTGTATAAATATTTGGTGTTGATGTATTGCAATCGTCTGCACATATACATTCAAGAGGAAATGGAGTTCCTCGACATATACACTCTTAGTGTAGCATATCGGTATGCTGCCAAGATTTAGTAGAAATTCAAAAAAAAGAAGAGAGACTTTGGATATGTGAATCAGAAGCAAGGGAAAGGCACCCCCAAGTCACAAAAAAAGGACAAAACCAAGGTGGGGTGGCCCAACACAACCTACCAAAGACAAAAGTAAGGAAGAAAACTCCAAATCCGAAGAAGGACACGAGAAAGTGGTGTGAGTTCCATAAGAGCTCCATTAACAACACAGGTGAGTTTCGGGCCAAGAAGTCACTAGATTTTGAGCTGAATGCTTTTGAATCAGATGCATGTTTCGAATCTGATTCAGAACCCCGAAAGGGGGATGACAAAGGGAACCATATTATCGATTCACATCCCAATGCCATTTTTTCCACCACCAAGATTTAGAAGGAGGAACCCAAAGATATAGGGAAGGGGGAGCCCCTCTTCAATTCCTATATGTGGGTGAAGGGTTCCCCGCTACAGTTCAAAAATTCATTGTCGACATCGGAAGCAAAATGAACCTCATTTTGGTAGAGGTCGTGATGTGGTAGGGCCTAACAACCACAACACACCCATAGTCGTACACCATCTAGTGGCTTCACCAAGCATGAGATCTCCATGTCATCCAGCAATGTCACCTTCCCTAGGCCATAAAACCCTTCACAGATGGGGTATTATGTGATATTTATCCTCTTGATGTTTATGATGTATTATTAGGCCAACACCATACATGTAGAAGTGACATATTATGTATGATTCAAGGCCTCACAATGTTATTGTTACTTTGGTAAATACGTTGTACATGATAACGAACTTAGCACCGCCTACCACCATCTCTTTGATCACTCCAAAAAAATACAGTAAGCTCATTTTGAAAATCAGGAAATTTGTTTTCTTGATTATCTGCCCTCAGGGCAGGAAGAATAATATGGCTATGACCACCAGACAGGGATCCTCCACATGACAAAAATATATGGGCAAGGTCTTGGAGGAGTACGGGGACATATTAACCTCACCCACAGGGTTACCTCTACATTTTCAGGTCAGAAACAAAAATTTGACCCTAGGCGTCACTACCCATTTGATCTATCTATCGGTTCTCTATTATATAGAATGACAATATCAAGATGCATATTCAGGAGTTTCTATAGTAAGGTCACATCCTTCCAAGTTCGTCACCCTGTAGGAGCTTGATCGTGTTGGCACAGAAGAAGTAAGGGACTTGGAGACTTTGTATTTACCATGGGGTCCTGAACACGATCACTGTCAAGAATATGTATCCAATCCCATAAATTGATGACCTTCTAGAGTAGTTCAAGGAGGTCATATATTTCAACAATATCTACTTGAAGTCTAGGTATCATCGGTTACCAATCCAACCCTCTGATGTGTAGAAGTCTTTCTAAAAATCCAAGGAACGCATTTTTGAATAATTTTTCATGCCTTTTAGGTTGAAAAATTATCCTGCAACCTTCATGAAGCTCATAGATGACATCATGCGACCATTCACCAACTCATTTGTTGTGGTGTATTTGGAAAACATCTTGATCTTCAATCAGAGTTGGAAACAACACCTCCACCACATCTGATAGGTCCTCCAAACACCGCGACAACAGAATTTGTGTTCTAATTTGGAGAAATGAACTTTTAGGATGACCCAGGTTCAATATCTGGGATACAATATTGATTAATGGGGGCTGCATGTGGACTCAACCAAGATCCAGGTCATTCGTGATTGGCCAACCTCGACCACTCTAATAGAGCTCCACAACTTTATCATTGTTATAAATTTCTACTGCAGGTTCATTTTGGGGCTCTATCATATCACTTGGCCTTTAAGTCAAGTCACCAAGGGAGGACCAAAAGAAAATTTATTTTGGTATGAATCTCATTAGAAGACATTCACAGAGTTAAATCATCACCTCTACTCTGCACCAATGCTCACATTACCCGACTTGCAACAACCATTTGAGATCGATACAAATGCCTCTGACTATGATATTGCGGAAGTACTTACTCAGCAGGGGCATCCAGTGGCATATTACAGTGAGACACCTTCAGAAATAGTGTGAAAGTATCCCACCTATGACAAATAAATGTATTCCAATGTGTAGGTATCCAAATAATGGAAGAATTACATTTGGGGGAAGAAAACAATCATCCACATAGATCACTGACCACTAAAGTTCATACAAACATATGGGAAGTTGTAGAATGATCACCATCAGAAATGGTCCACATACCTACAACAATTCCATTGCAACATCAAGTAAAATAAGGGCAACACCAACAATGTTTCATATTGCCTCAGACGACTACCAATATTGGTGCTAACCATCGTGCTCGATTCTTATGGGCACGAGACTTCGGGTAAGAAAGTTCCAAATTTTCACTTCCAAGACACACTGATATGCCACTTAGGCAATGTATGTGTTGCTTCAATAGAGAATGCCAAGATGATTTGGGTAGCACACTATAGTAGTGTCGTTAGACATTTCGGGGTTGAGAAAAGAGTGGAAGTAATACAAAAGTATTTCTATTGGCTGAACCATCGACACGATGTTGGGAATTACATCTAATTGTGCACTGTCTGTGTCATTTCCAAGCTGACCATCAAGAAGCAAGGCTTATATACTCAGATTCCTACCCCTACTCGACCTTAGGAATACATCTCTATGGATTACATGTTAGACCTTCTTTCTACCAAGAATGGAAATGACTACGTTTTTGTGGTCATTGACAGATTCTCTAAAATGGCCACTATGGCGGCCTGCAAGAGGAATATAGCAACAGAAGCCACTGATAAACTCTTCTTTGAATGAGTGTGGGTACACTTTGGGATCCCACAATCCATTACCTTAGACTGAGCTAGTAGTTTCCTTGGTAAATTTTGGTCAAGTCTCTGGTTGATGTTGGACACCAAGCTCACTAAGTCCACAACTTTCCACCCCCAAATTGATGGCCAAACATAGGTCGTCAACAGGATGATCTTACATATTTTGTGCATGTAAAATTCAAAGCATCAGTGCACATGGGATGAAAGCCTCCCCTATGTCCAACACAACTATAACTGAGCTCTCCACAACTCAACTTGCCACAACCCCTTTCAGATGGGCAATAAATTTTGGCTACATTTTCAAAAAGAGTGCCTCGTTGGGCCCCACTACAAGCTTTTCCCATTCCAATATGGGACATACACCATCACCAAGGTGATAGGGGACAATTAATTTGAGCTCAATATTTCACCAGTCCTTGGTCTGCACCTAGTGTTCAATGTGGATTGCCTTCAACCATACATTCTACCATTGTTGGACACATCCGACATTGTAATATTCAAAACATGAAAACAAAAATAACACAAAGAAAATAAACTATAATGTTGGAATATCGAAACATCATACATAGAAACAAAAAGAACTAGGGAATTTTATTAATGAGGAGATGTAATACAAGTACAACAATGTTAAAAAATAGTAGCACTCAAGCTAAAAGAGATGGCTAGAGTGACCCTCAAGTCCCCCACTAAGAACTCTACGTAACTACTACTCTTTGGTGTCCTCATTGCGCTAACCCTGCTGGAAATGGTGGAAATGTAACTCCTAGATGAAAATGGGTACCTAGATAAGGTTATTCTAGTGCTTAGATAATGTCAGGATTTGGACACCGGCCTCTACTCACAAAACCCAGAAAAACCCTGAAAGGATTTCCATATTGGAAGAACCTAGAAAAGCACCCTCCTAGGGCATGAAAATGCACAAATGTTGGGTATGTAGTGATATGAGATGAACTAAGAAAAATGATGCGACAACTCCCTTGTAGCTCAACTGATGAAGGGCTTATCCCCTCACTAGACTCCAAGAAACAGTGGTATGGAATCTGACCCTCCTATGGATCTATCAACTATTGCACTACGTAAGTCATTGGGTGACTACGCTGCTCAAGAGGGCTACAAAATGGTAAAATGCCGACATAATGAAATATGCTCACAATATGGAAGGAATCCTCTCCTGGGTGGGCACTAGAAGTCCCCCAAGGACGATGCTGGGATTTCCACTCGGAAACACCCATATGCTAAACAACACTGCAGACTCGACTAAACAACTCAAGCATGTTCAAGTTGTAAATGAAAAGAAATCAAGTAACTCAGAATGCCCTCTATGGTTGTCCTAACCTATTTCTTATACTTATAGAACCCTCACACCCCTGGGCCCACCTCATAAATGCACTGCTCTCTTGGTCCATATCCTCCACCTTGACTGCTTTGTTCACATGATATCTTGGCCCCCTCCACTACTACGTTGTTCAACTTTCACACTGGTGAAGCGGTTTTATTATAATAAATGGATTTATGGATCCCTCTACCCTCTAATTAAACTACTTAGTCAAAGAAAGAAAAAATTAGCTAATAGCTAATTAGAAATATTATAGTCCTCCCTGCCAAAATGGTGCTTGTCCTCAAACAACTGCAACGATGGATGCTCCAGAACCTTATCCCCCTCCCTAGTGGCATCCTCATCTGGAAGGTTTCTCCATCTGATTAGATATTCTTTGACTTCTCTACTCCTTAGTTGCCTCTCCCGAGTATCCAGAATGGCCTCTGACTGTAAGACAAAGTGCCTCTCATCATCAATAGGTGGGATTTCCCCATTGGAAACTATCTACTTTCCAAGAGCCTCTTTTAGGCATGAGACATGAAAAATTTTGTGGATCCTACTCCTAGTTGGGAGCTCTAACTCATATGCTACCTCCCCCAAACGTCAGATCACCCTATATGGCCCATAAAAAGGAGTCTTGAGCTTCTCATCTTCCTTTTGCTTCAGCATAAACTTCTTGTACGAATGAAGACAAAGGTCAACTAGATCATATGCCTCAAAATTCCTCTCTATGAGGCCTCAAAATTTTGTCCTTAAGAGCATGGAGTATATCCTGACTCTCTTGGATCGAATCCTTAGCCCTCGAGGCCTTGATTACTTCAAACATCACATCATAAAATGTTAAAGCATCATAACCATATAAAGCACAAAATGGAGGCATACGGATCGACATATGAAATGTCATGTTGTATCAGTATTATCCCAAATGAAGCCAGCGCATCCATGCCTTCTGTTGCCCCGAGACATAGTTAGACAAATAGCCATCCACTCATTGGTTTACTATCTCTGTATGTCCTTCCATCTGTGGGTGATAACTAGTATTGGGTGTTAGCTCAGTGCCTACTAAATAGAAAAGTTCCTACCAAAAGCCACCCATGAAACAGTTATTTGTGTCACTGACTATGGCCTTGGGGAGAATCCCTGAAAAATACTTCAATTACTTGTGAAGTAGTGCATCATGAACATATGGCAAAGAAATGAGCATAATTCATCAACTGATCAATGACCACATAGATACAATCCTTGCCCTGCACCATAGGAAACCCTGTGATGAATTCCATGCAAATGATCTCCCACTTACCCTATGGAATGGAAAATGGTTGTAACAACCCTGCGGGATGGCTCAACTCTCCCTTATTTTTCTAGGAAAATTTGCACTCCATGACATGTCATAGTACGTCCTCCTTGAGGCCTCTCCATGAGAACCTCTATCTAATAGCCTGATATGTTTTGGTGAATCCTTGATGGTTTGAAACTCGTGAATCATGGATTGCGTGCAAAATATTCTCCTTGAATCAAGAGGCTCCTATCAATAACATCTGGTTCTGGAAATAGATGACCTCATCCATCACCTGGTACTTTTCATCGGTCACCTACCCATCCAGTATCTCACATGCGAAGCAGTCCTTAGAATAATCTACTAAAATCTAGGCCCTCCAATATGTATCAATTCTCATCAAGGATAATACTACTGGTCTCCATGATAAGGCATCTGCTACCACATTTTTCTTTCCTTTGACATAGTCAATGTCAAAGTCATATGCCTGAATTTTTCTCACCCACTTCTATTTCCTCTCCTGCAACTACTTCTGCTCAAGGAAAACTTGGACCACCAAATGTTTCTGGAACTTGGCCAACACATACATGATGGCCAACATATCCTTGTTGTATATAGAATACAACATCTCATGTGGTAGGAGCTTCTGACTCTCGAAAGCTATATGGTAACCTCCTTGCATCAACACTGCGCTAACTCCCTCCCCTGAAGCATCACACTCCAGCACAAAGGGTTGCATGAAATCTAGAAATGCCAATACCTAACAGCAGCTCATTACCTCCTTTAGCCTCTCAAAGGCCCTCTGCGCAGTATCTATCCACCGAAAGGTTCCTCTCTTGGTGAGATCTGTGAGGGGTGTTTCTAGCTGAGAAAAACCCTTGACAAACTTCCTATAGTAGGTGAAAATTCCTACAAAGCCTGAAAGTTCTGTCACATTCCTTGGCACCAGCCAATCCCAAATGGCCCAGATATTCACCTCGTGGACCCCTACTCTATCTACACCAATGATATGCCCTAAGTAGAGTATCTCTGTAAGTCCAAATTCACACTTGGAGATTTTGGCATAAAAATTTTTCTCCTCCAAAATGCATAATACTACCTCTATGTGTTTTAGATGCTCCTCCCAACCGTGGCTATGAATGAGGGTGTCGTAAAAGATAACTAGTAAAAACTTCCTTAGAAAACCACGGAAGATGTGGTTCATACAAGACTAAAAAGTGGTCGGTGCATTGGTTAGCCCAAAGGGCATCACCAAGAACTCAAAGTGACCATAGTGGCATCTGAATGCAGTCTTTGGGACATCTTGGTCCCTCACCTTGATTTGATGGTACCCCAACCTCAAATCAATTTTGGATAAGAACTTCTATCCCCAAAGCTCATCCATCAGCTCATCAATCCTGAGTATGGGGTATCGGTTCTTCATTTTCTTCTTATTCAGAGCCCTATAATCGATGCACATCCATAAAGTTCCATCCTTATTTGTAATATTCCTAATTAGCCCAAGATAACGGGAATATATTTTTTTTTTTACTTTACTGTTTCATGAATAACTGTGTAAAGGAGGAATACAAAAACTCCTGAATCAACAAATAAATCAATGCCACATGTGAACAAAGCTAAATATGGTGTATTTAAATAAACACCCTTGTATGTGAAAGGGGGTTGAGACATTTGACTGGGTCAACCATGACCAAATCAACAACATTGTCTAGAAGGAGTGAACCTCATTAAGGCACAATGGAGTTTATTGGAGGTGGCACATGTGAAAGAAGCCATTTCATTGGGATGGTTTAGGGTTTTGCAAGCTCTCAATCTTATAAAAGGAAGAGGAGGACATCATGAGAATCTTGTTGATGATTATCAGATTTATGAAGATTTTATCTGTTTATACATTTCTTATTCTCTTGGCTATTTAGCAGAGAATAGTGTTGTTTAGCACTGGGTGTTCCTGTTCGAGAATCCCACCTCCTCCCTTGAGTAGCTCTTGGAGGAGTCCTGCATTTCTTGTCCATTATCAGGCATTTGGAAAATCTCTTCTTCCAACTAAAACATAGATCCTGTTGAGGGTTTGGTTGTCTTTGTAAGCTACAGCAAGTGGAGGCTATATTTACTCAGATCTAGGCCATTCTAGTGCCTCTTTTTAGTGGGAAAGTCTTCTATCCACCTGGAAAGAGAGTATTGGATGATTGGATCACTGATTTCAGATATTGTCTTGAGGCCACATATGTTCTAGAGCCTATAGCACAGTTTCCCTTCCAGTACCACATTATTTTCAAGTGTATAGTTGTAGGGTGTTTTGGCACACTTTTGGAGGAGAGATCTCTAGTGTTGGGGTTTTTCCCTTCACTGTGGTGATCCGTGGATTTCAGATCTAATCCATGTCATATTTACATCTGATCTAAAAACTGCTATATTTGCTTCATATTTTCTGAATCATTTTGTAGATCTGTTGCATAAGATCTCAAATCTCCTCCATGTACCTCACTTTTTGCTGCAAACCCCAATGAGCATTTATAGAGGAGCCTTTCTGGTGTACAGATCCGATATAGATCTAACCTTTTGTACACATATTTTCTTTGGATCTGAAGTGTAATCTACAACTATTATCATTCGATAAAATAACACTTTCAAGCTTATTCAGTCATCATATATGGTTGTAACACCTCCATTTTGAGGTTTTATTCATGTAAAGTCTTCTATGTTATGTTCTATAACTCACGGGCTTCAATGTAACTCTAATTTGTTGATGTAAATGTTATTTTCGAGCCTCCATATTAGCCTCCTACTCTTACTTTGTTGAACTGCGTTATTTTATGAGCAGTATTCTTTAGTATTTCTACATGTGTCCCTTTTGGGATATTTTAGTGGTATCAAAGCAATCATCTTGGCACAGCTTGTTCTTTGCTTTCTAAGAAGCCAATATGTATTTTGAAGGAATGGAAAGACATAAGAAGTTTGATTACATATAATACATGGGTGAAACTTCTTTATCTGGAAGAATGAAAGGGAAAGAGTTCTCAAAAACCCTTTTCTAAATTATGTATGAGCTAAAAAGTGAAATCAGGGGAATGAGGAATGAAAGACTTACAGATCCTTTACAGATATTTGCACACGAAGAAAGCCCCAGTTCTTCACCTTATGTGTGTGAGCATTCAGCCACACAACCAGATCTACAACATTGTAGCATGCCTGCATTCCTAGCAAGAGAAGAAGCAGAAGGAGAGACACCAAAACAGGAGACTCTTGGTGACTATCTCCAAGAATATGAATCTCAGTCTAAAATATTCAAAGGTCATATAAGCTTCCGAGAGTTTGTCAACTCAAATAAGAAATAAGATCCAACATATACAAGAGAAAAAGAGGGTACATGCAGCCCACTTTGGGTAGGAATTTTCTACCTACATTTGATGGATCACTCGAGAGCTCATCCAAGTCTTGGGTAAAGAAGCTAGACACATATTTCCAACTGCATTAATTTTTTGAAGAAGAAGCCATAAGAGTAGCAGCACTACACCTCCAAGGTAATGCTTATGCCTGGTGGTTATTTGAGTCTTCTTAATTGAAAAATGTAAACATCTCTACTTATGCAAAGTTCAGTAAGAGGTTAGTGAAAGGATTTGATGTTGATCCATCTGAAACTTCCTTGGGTAAGCAAAATAAGCCTAAGAGTTCAGAACCTTTCCATGAGAACTCCATTCAAGAACATTGTTGAAGGGGTTAAAAATCTGCTACATGATATTCCAAGGGAAAAGGCCCCACTTCAGCAAGAACATTCTTCTCAAGAGGAAGACATGAGTGTTCCTTTTTAAAGGAGAGATCAAGAGAAATGATCTCTTATTGATAAGGCATGCACCATTGATGAGGAGAATAAAAAAGAAGATTTGGAAATATCCTCCAGCACTGTGATAGTAGGAGGAGATCTATTTTTATTTGGAGATGGAGAGGAATCCATTTATTCCCCTAAGAAGACTCTTGTATCTTTACAAGAAGGCCCCAAGGATCTTACACATGAAGAGAATTAGCAGCATGCGTCTATGATGATAAACAATGAGACAAGGCAATAGCAGGAATGCATCCCAACATTTTATCCAGTTTTGTTAACACACACTATGGTAGATCAACCCTTTTTGATCAATACTCTTGACACCAAGGAGATGATGCATGTTTATGAGTTAACTACATCTAAAGGGAGCACATTATACTGTGAGATCTTGTAGAAGGTGGGTGAACAAGAGAAGATGAAGGATCAGAAAATTGATATGATGGGAGGTGATCATCTATTACATGGAGAAGAAGATGGGGAAATTTCTCCAATCAGAAGCACTCTTGCATCCATAAGAGTGATACTCCATTATCATGATACTTCCACACAGAAATCAAAGATGGTTTTTTACAATGGAAGCAGTCATAATATGTTCCCATATTTTTTTCACATGGGAATGAGCCATGAGACATAATTATCTTGTGGTATACCACCTGGGAGACCACCTAATTCAGATTTGATGAAATATTTTTCATGCATCGATGGTCCTTTCATAGATCAAAGGAGTAAGGAAGCACTAGAATACCATACTATAGCACTGAGAGTATGGGGAAGGATCAAGGAGGGGGAAATTATTTTTCCCTTATCACCATTATCCATTCTCTCATCTCATACTACGTTGAGAAAGGATGCTGCAAGGATGAAGAAGGACACCATTATGGGGCAAGGAAGGAAATCCTTGACTATGAAGAATCAGAAGGAAAACTCATTTGGAGAGCACTCTTCCATACATGATGAAATATGGTGGTCACACATGCATACTTTGGCAAGGACAAGGAGGTTTTGGATAGATAATAGCCTTCCATGGGAGACTAACTTCCAAGAACTTCCATTTTCTATTGAGCATGTGTATATGCAAGAGAGGCAGCAAGGGAGGAATGGAAACCTTCCACCTTATGCATTTGGCATAGGAGATGTCAAGGAGGAGAAAAATGGGAGGCATGACCTTCCAACATACACCTTTTACATGAGAAACGTCAAGGAGGAGAGAAGGAACATGGAAGACATTTCAAATGACATATTATCAATGCTGTCATTGTTGGGAAAATTAGATCCATATTGGAAATCCCAACTGCTGGTGGAATATTCCAGGGATATTCACACTTGCATGGTTCTTAATGACTTGCTACAAGATGAAAGCTATTCAATCTTGGATGTAGTCATCTATAATCTAGGATCTTCTTGTCTAGAGCCTCTAAGCTAAAGGAGAAGCTAATACAAAGGGCTTATGAAGAGTTCTATTTCAGCCACATATATTCTATGAAGCTAAACAACATCATCTTGAGGAGATACTATTGGGAGGGTTTGAAAAATAACTATATCAACATTGTCAAATATGCATGAACCATGTGGAGATGGAATAGCAACATCACTCTATAAGAGAGTTAAATCAGCCCTCTCTTTCTCTCTTTGAGGGAGAGGATAGATCTATGCACCACTCCATTGATATGAGGATTGTTGGTGAAGAACATGCTCTTGTTACACATGTTTTATACTCTTATTTTATGCATTATTTCACCATGTTTATGCAAGACATGACTCCAAGGAGGAGTATTATATGTTGTAAGCCTCATGGCCAACACTGGGCCACAAAAATTTCTAAATTTGGCCACTCCCTTGGAAGAAAAAGGGAGATTTTACAACATGATGGGTGCTTCCCCGAGGCACCAAATATATCTCACACTTTTAGCTATGGTGAGATGCTATGGGCAGCAAGTAAGTGGTGGGAAAACTACTTACCACATCTTGATCTGATGCAGGTAGGAGATTCCTTGCGCTGGTTCCACATGTGGGACTATGAACCACCTCAATATGCACAAATTTCTGTTTGTATGTACATTGTTTTGATCCCCTATATTGATGATGTAGTTCTACTTTTTATGGGGATGTATGGAGGAAAGAGGGAAGGTATGCATGTGCCCTATGGGATGGATACTCCCCATATACCTTATGTCTCATATTTAAGGGAGAGCATTGGGCAAACCATGTTTGTTTCATGTGATCTATTGTCTCTTTATGGGATGAGCTACTTGCATCTCATGAGAACTCTAGAGGAGCAAGTCACGGATGGTTGGTTTGATGAACACTTGGCTTATGGAGGAATATTAACTCATGTTGGTGTCACCAATGGAGGAGCAGATGAGTTGCAACACTCAACTTATCAGTTGCTTGAGGACAAGAAACATTTTTGAAGGGAGGACTGTAATATTCCTAATTAGCCCAATCTAATGGGAATATTCAATTTTGTTTTACTTTATTGTTTCATGAATAAATGTGTAAAGCAAGAATATAAAAACTCCTAAATCAGAAAATAAATCAATGCCACATGTGAACAAAGCTAAATATGGGCTATTTAAATAAACACCCTTGTATGTTAAAGGGGGCTGGCACATTTGACTGGGTCAACCATGACCAAATCAAAAGCGCTATCTAGAAGGAGTGAACCTCATTAAGGAAAAACACAGTTTTAGTTGGAGGTGGCACATGTGAAAGAAGCCATTTCATTGGGATGGTTTAGGGTTTTGCAAGCTCTCAATCTTAGGACATCATGAGAAGTTTGTTGATGATTATCAGATTTCTGAAGATTTTGTCTGTTTAGACATTTCTTATTCTCTTGGTTGTTCAACAAAGAATAGTGTTTTTTAGCACTGGGTGTTCCTGGTCGGGAATCCCACCTCCTCCCTTAAGTAGCTCTTGGAAGAGTCTTGCATTTCTTGTCCACTATCAGGCATTTGGCTAAGCTCTTCTTCCAACTACAATGTAGATCCTATCGAGGTTTTGGTTGTCTTTGTAAGTTGTAGCAAGTGGAGGCTAGATATACTCATATCTAGGCCATTCTAGTGCCTCTTTTCAGTGGGAAAGTCTTCTATCCCCCTGGAAAGAGAGTACTGAATGATTGGAGAACTGATTTCAAATCTTGGCTTTAGGCCACATATGTTCTAGAGCCTAAGATGCAATTTCCCTTCCAGTACTGCGTTATTTGCAAGTGTACGGTTGCAAGGTGTTTTGGCACACTTTTGGAGGAGATATCTCTAGTGTTGGGGTTTTGCCCTTCATTGTGGTGATCCCTAGATTTTAGATCTAAATCCATGTCATATTCAGATCTAATTTGAATACTGTTGTATTTTCTTTAGATTTTCTGAATCTTTCTGCAGATCTGATGCATAAGATATCATATCTACTCCATGTACCTCACTTTTTGCTGAAAACCCCAAGGGGCATTTGTAGAGGATCCTTTCTAGTGTACATATCTGATATAGATATAACTTTTTGTACACATATTTTCTCTAGATCTAAAGTGTAATCTACAACTATTATAATCCAATAAAATAACATTTTCAAGCTTATTTAGTCATAATATATGGTTGTAGCACCTCATTTTTGAGTATTTCTTCATGTAAATTCTTCTATTTTATGTTTTATAACTCATGGGCTTCAATATAACTATTATTTGCTGATGTAAAATTTATTTTCTGAGAAATACTATTTAGTATTGTTTCATGTGTCCCTTTCAGGATATTACATTCTTCACCAACACCATAGAAGAAGAAAATGGGCTATTGCTGGGTCAGATGTGTCCTAGTGCCAAGAGATCTTTGATGGCTCTTTTGATCTAATCCCTACAGGCCTTAGCATGCCTATAGGGTGTAGTGATCACTTCTGATATCCCCTGCTATAACTCAATAGTGTGTTTGAATCCTCGGTCCGGTGGTTTCCCCAGTGGTATGTCCCAAAAACTAAAGGATAATAGTCTAGTAGTGACTCCACATCAAGGTGTACATACTGCCCTATGACCCCTAAATTCAAAACACACAGTTCTATTTCCCACTAGATGTTCCGCTTATGAAAATATTTCTCCATTTGGTGTGTTGAGACTGTCTGGGGTTGGTATATGTGTTCATCCCTCTGATCAACTGCCGCTTCCTGATCTTCTTATTTTTCCACTGCATCTCCAATCTCTCTTAATTGGTAGTGAATTTTCCCAACGTAATTGGCCATTGTACACCCAATATTACATTAGTGTTTGGAATTTCTACCACAAATAAATGATTCATCACCGTATAGGTCCTTGTTAACACTAGAAAATCATACAGCAAAAGATGACATTAATTAATGTCAAGCCAAAGGATTTGCAGGGCAGAAAGACATTATGGAATCAAGAAAGTATTTAAAATCTCTAAGGTTTTTAGAAAATCATATTTGAACTAGTCTTAAATGCTAAATTTTGCGCTTAATCCTTGGAGAAGAGTGCCTTTTGTGCACTTTTTTTCTCGATAATCATGCATTCCTGAAAGTGGAAAAATGTCGCTTTCTCGGACCACACAAAGAAAAGGACAGTTACTCCTTATATGAAGCTGCCTAAGGACAGCCACCAACGCCTCCTTAGACACTATGTGAGCCAAATAAGGAATATTTGGAGCACACAATGGAATCATACCTCTCCCTTGGGTCACCATCCACCATATACCAAGGGAGGGAAGGAGGATTTGAAATCCCCTATATAAATCCACCAAGAGATGAAGAATGGGTGATCACATTATTTTGCTAGCCAGAATTTCCCAAGAAATGACAGAAGTGTGTGACCTAGAGCTGGAGATAGAGGGGACTCGATTGTTTGCCACCCAAGAATCGTAGTCCATCACAGTGGAGAGAGAGGGAGATTGCATCAGAGGCAGAATTTGGAAAAACAACATCTTTGCATCGAGACCTAGAACGATTGTCTAAGGGCCCTTTGGCAAGTGGGTAAAAATTATTTTCCATATCAAATGTTTAATAAGAAGAGGCCTTGAGCTATCATTTGCATTGTTATCATTTTGACTCTCTTCAATAGCTTCTATATATTTCTGTTTTAGTTTTTAATTTACTTTGAGCATACATTCTCATATTTTTTCCTCTAGATTATATGCTTTTGAGCTCCACCACTTTCTATTTGTTACCAATAGTTTATAGGGGTAGACCACACCCCTTAAACTGGTGTGATTTCGTACACCCTTGCGTCAAATCCACCACAACAAGATTGGCAACTCCACTAACGTTTTACAAGTTTATGTGGTTCTGCCATCTCTTGCAGGAGACCTTTGTCTATGATGGGGAGTGGAGCTGATAGTCCTCTGATCCATCTCACAGTCCCTAGATTCACTTCCAGTGAAATAATGAAGAAGGAAGCTCCTAATATTTTTACTGGCAAGATTTTTATGCTAGTTATTTCTCACAGACGTGTAGTGCACACGTTAAGGACTGACCTGTGTGCAGGAAAACCCACCTGTCAGATCCTTTTCTGCTCAAATTATAGAATGAGATTTTTCTCCCTATATTCTACATTTGTCTTCTTGTAAGTGTGCTGAGTAGCCCCTAATGTATCTGCCATCACTTGTGTTGATACCCCATAGCTTCTGAGAACTCACTTTTAGCTGCATTCTGTAGGCTTAGAGTTAGTTTTACTTCAAAGTTGGTTTTTGCAAAAATATTCACATAGCTTAAGTAGGGGGAAAATTAACCATTGATTTACGAACAATTTGTGTTTCGAAAATTATGGTATTCACACTTAGATAAAAATTGTCCAAGTAAGTGGCCCAGGACCACACATGCATAACTAGTTTTATTCTTTCTAGTGTAGAAATTGTTTAGTTTAGTTCAATTTTTGCATTAGAGATTGCGGGACTAGGATTGAATTGTCTATTAGAGCAAGTAATTTCTGCTACCTTTGCACCCTCCAATGATCCTAGGTAAGCATATGAACACTCTATATTTACAATTCACCATCTCCATTTAGTTAGTCACATAGATTAACTAGGAAAATTTGAAAGGGCCCTTTATCCGCAAGTGTTTTCCATTTGAGCCAGGAACAATATAACGTAGTTTAACTAGGGGAATTTTGTAAAGGATCATAGATATCCATATGTTCAAACTATGAGATTTTTTAGCATATGCTCACACACACTCACCCACTAAGCAAAGGAATACACCTAAAACTAACTTAACCAAACTCGCTAAATTCTCCCCATAGGGGCCACAAAAGAACTTATAGTTTAAGTTAGGATCAAAGGGGTAGGCATTAAATAAGCCGCCTTGATCATACTTCATATTGAAACATAGAATTTATGCATTTAGGGAGATTCAAATCCACCTATTAGCCCACGACAAAGAAAACCCGAGCATGGCAGAGACTCGATTTAGAGGGGTTTAGGCTTAGGCATAGTGTGTGCGGTATCAATTGGGGCTACCTGACCCCGCTGATACTTGGTACTGTTAGCTAACTACCAAGAAGCCCAAGACTTGAACGCTCACATGGGATAGTGGTTATTAGTTACCCAAAACAAGGGTATCCTTTACCCTATAGGTGACGGTGAAGGCAAGCACCATACCCTCTACCCTTACCTTGGGGGATTCTCTTCGGCTGACTGGGGTCGTTGCCAACTCTTACGGGACATTGTGCCAAAAATTGCAAGAAATATTCTCAAGGCCAAGTTGCTTTTGAGTGTGTGAGGATGCATAGGTCTTCTAGGATTTCAAGTATCATGCGCAAACAAACAAAAACCATTTTTTTTCTTGATTGATCACAGAGATTAAGTTAAAGGGAAAATTTATTTTATTTTCACCTTTTTTTATGTATGTGGCAATAATTCTCTTTGATCATAGACTCTACCCTCTCAATTTTTTCCAAAACCGAACCTGGTTGACACCCGAATGGTCCCAACAGAACCTCATCGATCCAGGCGTCTTTTGGACCTCCCTTCCAGATATTTCTCCATTTAGGCGTCAAAGACAGAACACTACCACCGTCATTGGTTCATCCTTTATTGGATCAACCATAGTTGGGAACCCTATTCGGCCTCCCAACGCCACACTACGCACCACTCCCCCCTTGAACCCTAGGGGGCAAAGGAGTGCGTCCCATTCAGGAAGCCAGATGAACACATATCAGGGTACGTCACAGACTAACCCTCATTCTAACTAGAACTTCGTGTCTTCACACGTTGCAATGGCGTCAACCTCCCAGTCACCTTTATTAGCTGCGTCGAATCTACCCGATTTAACCAAGCTCACAAATGACCCCATCGCACACGATCCCTCATAGCCTCCCATGCCCATGAAGCTCCCTTCGGATATACCAAAGTTCGAAGGAAAGAAAGCGAAAGACCCAGGTAATCATGTAATGACCTTTCACATGTGTTTCTCATCGAATAGTATCATAGAATAAACTATTCGATTGAGGATATTTCAATGCACTATTACGGGAATAGTCGCGAAGTGGTACGTGGAGCAGCCTCCTGCTTCACATGGAACCTTTAGTGCCCTCGCTACTCCATTCCTCACATATTTTCAGTTACTCATACACCATGATTAGGGAATAGAGTTACTAAATCATTTTAGAGAAACCCCAACCATCCATATCTCTGACCATATTCATGAATGGAGGCGGTGTCACAGTTTATGTAATGCTAAACTCGACGATCGGGTCCTATTAGATTTATTTTTGAAAACTCTGACAATGGAGATTTCAAATGATGTGGCGCAGCAATACCCCACATCCGAAGAGGATGAAATCAGTAAAGCCCAGAAGCTTGAACCAATGTATACACAGTCAAGATACATTTACAACATCCTGCCTAACACCCCGCACCTACAAACTTATCAATAATTTCCAGGCGTGCTAAACTCTGCAGATGGATTAATAAGGTTAATGACCCAAGGTTACCTAGGAAGCGTAGTCAAAATCCCAGTTACACATATAATTCTACTCAGAACATGCCTCAACCCAGATTTCAAAGTCATCATATGCCTCAGCAAGATTTGACTAATAGGGCGCAAACGTATCACCAAGGAGGACCCTATCGTCTGGCTGAAGGGACCCAGTACGTAGAAAGAAACACCGATAGAAGAGTTCCCCTCCAACAGCCAGGTGCAAAAAAGGGATAACGTTATGCTCAGTCCTAAGCACATGACCCAACTACGCAAAACAATTCACATGTGAAATTTGTGCAGCTGTCCCAAAATCAACCACACTAGTATAACCAGGAGAACTACCCTCCTAACGTAGTTAAGAAAAGGTTAAAAAAAATCCAAAAGGGAACCTATTGGAAATAATGAGAGGGGGGGTGAATCAGTGTTCCTTAAAATTAGAGAATTATTTAATCTTAAATTTTGTACAATGATAGTAGTAAACAAGACGAACACAAATGCACACAGTTTTTAAGGTGGAAACCCACTCCGGGACAAAAGCCACCTAGTTATTTTCCTATAATTCTTTAATATTCAACTCCAATTGAAAATAAAGCTCCAACTTCCTAGAATCGAGAAAAGCATTCTTCTCTAGCTTCCACTAGATGGATGCTCCAATGCTCGAGATTCTTCAATAGTCAACTGAACGGGTGCCCCAACACCCAATGAGCTACAACTCACCCTAGCACGACCCTACCACCTTGTAGAAGAATAAAAGAAGAATGGAATCCTGTACCAGGGAAAATGGTCCACTTTACAATGATATAGAATGATGTAGAAGAAGAAGACAATTTAGAACATAACCAAAACTATGAAAAAACTACCTAATGATGATATTAGACCACCTGACACTACCTCTTCAACTCTTGGCAGATAGACACTAGTACAATTTGTACAATAATGTATTTACAATGACTTAGTACAATGATACCTTTACAATGATTGTATGCAATGCTGCCCACTTGGAGACTTCATGTGATGAAATTCTTGCTGTTTTTATGTACCTTGGTTGCTACTCTTGTCATGCTACCCTCTGCTACACATTTCTTTTCTTTGCTTCCCTATAAAGTTTGGTCCTTTGCAGCCCTTGACAACACATGATCTAGCTTTTTCTTTGCCTTCTAGGAGCTCGATATTGAATCTGATCTATCTTTGTTATTGCAGATCCCCAATATATCATTTTTGGTACTATAGTATTACTCTGAGTCATCTTTCTAATGCCACATATCTGACCCAATTTGGATTCTTCAAGAAATATTTATACCCAATCTCTCACAATGCCCTAATTATGGACTGTTTTAGCAGAGTGAACTTGTAAGACATGACACGTGTCAATTCTTCTTCATTTGGCTTTGAAATTGATAGAGCGAAAACTACATATTGTTCACTATCTGCCAAATTTTATAGAATTCCAATCTGATACTCAAAGAGAGAGTTGTGACAATTTTACCATGGTCACTTCTTTGAGATCAATTTCAGGAGCCTGCAAAAACACTGACTTCCATAGATCATATCTCCACAAATATTGTGCACCTTGATCTGAAATTTTCACAGCATATTCCTCAGGATTTTGGCTTCGCCTCATTAAAATTTCAGATTCTGAACCTTCGTAGAAACAAATTTAGAGTGAAAATTCCACAATGACCTGTTTTACTTGGAAAAATCCCTTGCATAAGGAGGAAATGAGGATCACAATCTATATAAATGTTTAGGTTGAGAGGGGCTTCAACAAGTGAATGTGGGAGGGATTTTAGGAGCTTAAAAAAATATTAATTATTACTTTTCAATGACCCATTCCACAACCCTATGGGGTTTTAGACCACTAAATGGGGGTATAAACTTCAAACATGAATATCTCTCAAACTGTGAAGAATTACGTGGCGTGCTATATATCAATAGAAACATCTCGACAAGTAGAAACCATAAAAAGCATTCTTGAACCAGAATATAGTAATTTGATAGGTAAAAATTCCCATGCAATATTGGGTTAGCCCCTGGTGTAGCTTGGGTTGACATCAATGACAACTTCTGATCAACAAAACCCTGGACAGGGGGGCAACAACCAACAGTGCCCACTGGGATCCCAGGCTGGAGGAAACTCCAACACGAATTAGAACAAGGAGCCAAGTAATTCCCAACGGAAAGTCAGGGTCAACCTCTATGAACAAACCACTCTTTTTCAATATGTGGTGAGTACGGGCACTATACTCACCATTTTCCCGATCTCCCATAGCTAAAAAAGCTGCAGAGTAATCGAGGATAAGGAGGATCTTCCCAAAAACCTGCTATTATGCAAGAAATTTTTCCCCACTGTTGGCTCAAGGGGTCCTGACCCAGGTTCGGTGTGCAAGGTTTTCCAACAAACCCCTATACTACTAGCCCTTTCGGCAGTGACCTTCTTTCACAGGTCAAAGTCTCACCCGAAGTAGTATGGGTGGGTGCTGGAACTAGGTTTTCGCACCCTAAGAAAGGATGGGTAAGGCAGGTAGAGCTGTGTCCTGTTTCTATAATTTCCAGATTACCTTATTCTACACAGAGTTAATTAAGTCTCTATTCACATCCACGTGCACTAGATCTATATTTATATGCTTTTTATATCATCAACACAATAGTACATAAATAGAACATAATAGATCTAGATCCAAGAACACAGTACACAAATATTTTGCAGCTTAAGGACAGAAAACGCACAATATAGCAACTACCAGTAATTCATATAATTGTATTCATAGATTCAATTCTCTAACAATCTTTCGCATTCATTCATTCATCAATTCTTCCTTACAATTCTAATTCCCTTCCCAACCTGTGCACACAGCAGCAGGGTCTGCACACAACTGGACTACGATCTCCGCGCACACAGCCAGCAGGAGTCCGTTCCCAAAAACCTAAATAGATAGTTTAAAACACAATTTGCATCAATAGCTCATCATTTCTTATCCTTTACAATACAAAATGCATCTCTATTTATAACAATCTAGCCTTGACTTTCCTGTGGTCCACAACCCATGGTTTTCAGACCCCTAGTTTACCCTTTGACCCATTACAATGCGTTTGGGGCTTTGCCCCACCCAAAAACCCCTCTACTAGGCTAAATATAATAAAAAATATAAAAAATGAACCAGTTTCATAGCTTGTTAGGAGACCCCATTCCAACAGATCACAACACACTCTTATGACTCGTCCTGATTCACTGCAGTGGTGCGGATTCAATTTGTGCGCACAAGGTATCCAGAGTTAAAAGGAGTAGTGGGAGCACATCCTTACTCTGGGTCATAGCTCATTGTGCAATGTTGACCATTTTCAGGGAGGCAAGGCCATCTAGAGCTGCACTGATCTGTTCCAACAGCTGGTGGAGGAGCGCAATGCCAGACTGAGTGTCTTCAGTGAGCTGAAGTGCAGTGTTAACCCATGCTTTCAACCATTTCTGAATGACATGCTTGTTGTGGTAAAGGTTCTCAATCTTGTCCAAGATGGCTAGACGCTGCGCGGAGATGGTGGAGGGTGAGGAGGCTCTGACTTGGTCCAGAGCATCTTCCACCTGCTACAATTCTGTTTGGGTATGCTGAAGCATGGAATGGTGTTGGATGGCCGTCCATAGTTGGGTAGTTGCTTTGACCAGTTGTGCGACCTGCGTCAGCTGCTCATGAATAATCTGCGTTGCCTCTATGAATACTACAATCCACTGGTCCCGTACTTCCTGAGGTATGTTATACTGCTGGTGTCTAGCTCAGTCACGGTGGTGAACTTCATGCAAAACTCTGGTGTGTAGTCCATGTAGCTCTATGCGAGATAGCTGTGCTAAATCAATTTGGATGTCCCCCGTGGTAGGGTCAGGAGCATTGACAAGGGAAATTCGAGGGAGGGAACACATATTGCTTCAGCTGGGTGGTGTTCTGGAGTTGTGGAGAAGCCATAGCATGTCTCTATATGGAGACGTTCCTGTTGTGTGTGGCTCGCAGATAATCCTTTCTGTCAGGAGCCAGCGTTCACCCTTGTGACTACACTTAGCATTCCCAGGCTCTCTGGTTGGGTCCATCCTAGCAACACGAAAGCAAGTGTTAGTATAAATATTTCGTCGTAAAATATCATGTTAGCTACGCATAAAAAATAGCCCTAACATCGATTATGGCTGAAAAATACCTTTAAGATTGTTTCACAAATTCAGATCTAAGCACAAAAGAGATTAAGCAGATAAGAAATAACATAGCTCCATAGATCCAATGAATAAGACAAGAAGAATGTATATGAAAGAATTTTGTATTATATTAAATAATGGGGCACCTGTGAGGAAAACAAGAAAGATGTTTTCCAGTTCTCCTCAGTGGGATGGGTTCTTGGAAGTCCTCAGTTTTTCAGATCTAGCATTTCTCTCTCTTATGGATGTGGAAAAGCAAACATAGAACTCAATGGGATCTCACAAAGAAAAATGGAAAATGGTGACCAAGAGAAGATCCAGAGTGATCTAATGTAATGAAGGTGGTTAATGAATGGGAAAAACCCCCCTATTTATAACAAAATATTGGGGCAGTCTAGAACGCGGTGCATGAATAAAATATTATTAATTGAATTCTAGAAGCACCTTTTAAGAATATTTTATTATATTTGTTGGAGGGAAAAGGATTCTTGACTTGGGTCAATTCCTTTATTTATAAATAATAAATAAATAAATGATTTATTTATCATTTTAGGGCTATGATGGGAATATAATTAAATAAATAATGGTTTATTTAATTATTTATGTATGATTTAGTCAAATTTAACTAAGAATATTATTTAAATAATGATTTAAATAACTTGTTCTTAGGAAATAATTAAATAAATAAGGATTTGTTTAATTAATTTCCTTGTTTTGGGTTAAATATGAACAAATAAGTTATTTTATATGGTGAAAGAAATTTTACTTAGGGTAAAATTGGTCTTACATGGTGTACTTGGGTTCATCTAATAATAATAGGTTAGATGACCAAAAAAATGGTGTAACAGATTCCCCCCCCACGTACGAGTGTTAGGAGAAAATCGTATGACCGAAGTACGTTGTAAGAACTCAATCAGTAAATATCAAAAGGGAAGTGAGAGAGAGAAGTGTAATGTTGTCTGATGTGTTAAAGGACTAGACCCTGAGGAGATGAGACTTACAGGTGCAACAAGTCTCTATGAAGTGGTACCTGTGCTAAAGGTGGCGGGGGAGGCATACCTATGTCCGCCGAGACAAAGTACAAAGAATAAGGTGCCTGGAAAACCATGGAACGCAACAAGTACAAAGAATAACGCGCCCGGAAAACCATGGAACGCAAGAATGAAGCATGTGCTAGCCGAAACATGAGCCAGATAAATAACATGATGGATCCCACATACATGTGATGCCTAGAATAATCTTCAAGGCTGATACAATAATATGGTAGGACGTGAGATACAAATATACCCAAATGCCCCCTACACGCGGGGAAGGGCTCACAACATCTGACTGATACATGCAAAGCGAAGAAGCGTCACAAGTGGTGTAGGTTGATATCATCAAATGGGAGGAGCTAAATCAAGGGCGGAAATGAAGTCATCCGGGCATGTGGGGGGCTACCTGAAGGGCCACCCCCTCATGAGGGTTGAGACAGCTCACACATGCCCGGGAATCACCAACATCTGCTGCTGCATCACTGGACGATCAAGTGTATAGATCACGATCATGCTGATAAGAGCTCGAACCAAGGTACACTGCCACCTAGACTTGGCTTTTGGAATAAATGAGCTGATGTCGAGAGAAGGAGGTCTGCCATAGGTGAGGCAATAAGGTAACCCCAGCTAAGGCATGGGGGAAATAGTAGAGTGACGCCCAAGTAGACATTGATGATGATGATGGAATGAGAGGAATGGAGGAGAGGTTGGACGACATCAAGTGGATGAATGGCTTGGTAGCGACGGACACGATTTCGTGAGGGATAGTGGATAGGGGTACTGAAGGCCATAATGTGTGACATGAGAGAGGGACCAAGCAGGAAAGGATGGAGGACTATGGTGGGTTACCAAGGGATTCGGGGTAGACTCCATGAATGTGTGGGTGACTCGACGTGGATGCTCCAAACAAGGGTGACTCGATGGTGCTGCCTCATAAAACGGGTCCTATGTGGAACCGTAAAAGCATGAGTACAATAGGGTAACTCATGACAAAAATCAACACGAACGGAGATGAGTAAGGAGGCAAAGTGGTGCCCCAAGTACAAGTGTCCTAAGTGAAGAAATTAAATTTTGTGAGGAGGTGAATAGACCCTTCATGGAAAAAATGTGTCATGATGAAGTATCAAAACATAAAAAACTGATAGATACCCATTTGAGTGCTCGATGAGAGCTTTCCAATGGTGCAAATGGTGTGTCAAATGGAGCTACGGTTTGGTCGCAGTAGACGAAAGAAAAAAAATGGTTTTTCTTCTAATAGGGTGTTTTCCCTCCAAAATCATTCATTTGCTTGTGTAGCTGTGGTGAATGTGGAGAGGAGAGAAGGCCCTAAATCTTGCAGCGATCGTAGCGGACAAATAGACCGTTGGAATTGTGATCCGTCAGTTGGAGGTAAGAGGTCTAATATTAAGCTTTGTTTTTGATGGATTCAAGTTGTAGATTAGGGCTTTAAATCTCAGTAAGTGCCCCTAATGCATCCTTACAGTCGGGTTGCACTTTTTGGGTAAAAAGCAGCGACCTGGGACGCAGGTTTTGGCCTGAAAAGTGTGACCTGGCCCAGGTTTGGCCTAAAAAGTGTGACCTCTGAGATGTGGGGGTTTTAGTGTTGTTATGGGCTGAGATTCTATTTTGATGTAACTTAACTCAGTTTTGTTGATCTGGAGGCTGACAAAAATGATGGTTTTGTGTAGATATGGTAGATCTATGGATCCAGTGGAGAGAGAGAGACTTAGGTACATTACGGATGGAGATCCAGGTGGATCAGGGTGTCCATTGTGCGTTGGCTAGGTATGGTGTTCTGAAGTTTTTGGAGAACCCTTTGATGAGGGCAGGAGAGCCCTTGTTGGCCTGTATTATCAGTTATTGGGATCCAGATCAGGAGGTGTTTGTAGTGCAGGGGCACAGGATCGAGATGACGGTACAGGATTTGTATTTCTTGACTAGTCTCCCACCATTAGGGATGGTGGGAAATACACAGCCAGTGTTACCGCGTGGGCGTAACATTATGGAGTTTGTTGAGAGACATTGTCAACTGGGTGTTTGAGTCAAAGGGACTCGGATATCCATTGGTGATCTCGAGAGGTTGGAGACCCGGATGGTGGCCACAGTAGTGTTACAGATCTTGGGTAGCTAGGCATTCCATCACATCACTGGAGGGCAGATGATGATCGTGGAGAGTGTGCTGAGTGGGACCTACTATGGGTGGGCCCAGATAATGTTGGTGTCGGTGAAACGACAGTTGTCGCTATGCAAGTGGCAAGTGAATCATGATTGCGCCTATGGGACGATGTTGTGCTCTTTCTTCTTTGAGAAGATCCCGACCTTATGACCTCATGTACAATTGCCTGATGGAGGTCTGAGAGAGCCCTAGATGCATCGGTGGGGATGAATACTATGTAGAGGAGGGGGAGGGTCAGTCAGACGGGTGTTCCGACCAGAGTTCTTCACGCATTGGGATCAAATGCCATTATACATATGTTACAGGTCAAAATACCTCCTCATCAGCTCAGAGGGGAAGACAAATATGGAAGAAGTGCAAAGACCTAAATTAAACCTATTTTTTCCAGGGTAACGCCTATCTAGAACAATACAAGAGCGTTATAACATAGTCAATCAGTGAATAGGCCGCGTTAGTGGCTAGGACAACGCTCTGTTTACACTGGAGGGAAGCGTTACCCATGTTTTAAGTTTGAATTGGAAAAAACTCACGAAGAATGATTTGAATCTCCAACTTTCCCTCACAAGAAATTCAGTTCACAAAAGAAAGTGCAAAGCATCAGTTCATTATTGGTCATTGCTATAACAAGACTGAACTCCAAAGGAGGAAAAATCATAGAGATTAAAGAAACATCTAATTTTTTTCCATTCCAAACTAGTGGAAAGAGAAGGGCAACAAAGGCTTTCTCCCTCTCCTATAAGAAGGAGTTGAAGACTCTTAATTGAAGGTCGAAGGATTGCTAAAGGTTTTGGCATACTTGTGGAATAGAGAATAGTGTTGTGTTGTGAAGGCCAAGAGTCAAAGAGGTTCCTAGAGAGCTTGTTGACTTGGACTTCTTCACTTAAGAGATAAGAGAGATTGGGAGACTGAGGAGGGCTTTGTACAACCAATGGTTGTAATCCTCCTTCTTTCAAAATCAATAGAACTGTGTTCATTTTGTCCATTCAATGCTTAATATTGTCATTATTGCTTGAACATTTACATAGTATGATATGAATGGCTCAGATGTGTAGAAATTAGTAGTTCATTATATATTGACTTGATTGATAGGATATATGTTATGTTAGCAATTACGCGGGTGCTTTGACTGATCGCAGGACTAAGATTTGGAGCCGGTGAAGAAAGACACTTGCTTTGCTGCCTAGCGCTCTCCAAGGGACTCCAAGATTGTCAAAGACGTAATTCTATATCGCATCCCATTCAGTTATCTTAAGTTAATATGAACATACTTATGCCATCTTTGTGAACAACACAACTAATCTTACTGTCTGCCTCGGGCACCGGAAAGCCCTGAGAGGGATATTCAAAAACCAACAATCCAAGAAGTTTACCCTATAGCAGAATTGGCGACTCCGCTGGGGAGTTTTCCCATAGTTTCCAGACTATTCTCTCCCTCCTCTCTTCTGTTCTCTGCTCACAAACCCTTCTGACCATTTTTGATGCCCAGTAGACATATCAAACGCTCGCAGAGTTCAATCCTGTTTCTGTTTGGCCAACTGAAGAACTTTTCCCTGGCTAACGCTACCTCTGTAGGTTGTCCAGTGCGTTATAACGTTGTCTCTGTTCAAAAATAGTGTGTTATTCACTTCCTTTTCTCACAGACAGAGCGTTACTCAACCAAAACCTTGTTGTTCACTGCTGTGATGGTGTTTTAGTTGCAGATTTTTGGCCATCAGTACCTTTAGCTGACTAAATCCCTGTGCTTGTCTGCTAAGATGGCATCTCTATTTGTTTCTCTTGTTTGAAAAGTCAGTGTCCAAAGAATTTACTTTTTAAGAGGAAAAAAATTTGTTATTATTATTTTTCTGCATATAGCTAAGTTTATTCTGAAATTTCCAGTTCATAGACTATTTTAAAAGAGGTAGATAGAATTCTGAATCTTTAAAAGTTGAACTGAGCTATTTGAATGTTAGTGCATGGATGTTGAACAAAAACCTCTCCCTGTAGAAACACTCTTCATCGAATTTAATATCTAGAGCATGTTTTGCATGGTTTCTTGAGTCAGAGTCTCATCACATTTCATACGTCCACTCCCCCTCTGCAAGACTAATAATCAAGTACACTAAGAATAAAGTGATAATAAAATCAATCATTACTCTTTTTTGAGCTCACACAAACAGTAGTTCAGGCTAGGATCTTGGGTTAGGAACAGTGAGAAAACTACCCAAGATCTCAAAACTTGAAACTAGAGTCATTAACGAGCGAAATCCTACTGCACTCATATTATCGGGACTGTTCCTTTACCGGAGCTCAGCGTGAGACAACACTTGGGTGCACAAGAAGGTAGCCCACCTTCGACTGCATCCGGTGGGTGTGTTATATATTGGGGTTCCCTTCGGGGATGTCGAAACTAGATCGGGGATCTAGGTATTCTGCCCATATAGCACACTGTCCTTGACCGTGGACCCCCCTGATGATGTCTGTGATTTGAGGTATCTTTAGTGGCCATACTTTTTAGGGACTTACACAAGGTGACTAGGACGGGCTGTCCTGGTACCTGAAACAGACGGACCCACTCTGTCTTCGGTCTTTAGGAGGGTACTCGTCTTCACGAGAGTGCTTACACCTATCGTCTGAGGTTCGGGCGAAGCTCTAGAGTGACCGTAACTGTACTTTCGACCAACCCTCTTTGTATACTATTGTGATACTGGATTTCATCACCAGCGAGCGGTAGTACTCAGACAAGGAACCCTATTCTGGCTGCTTGCTGATTGATTTTAGAGAGTCCTTTTTTTTTTTAGGTGTGTGGTTACTATCACTGAGACTTTATAAAACATCACAATTTATTAAAATTTGTTAAAATTAAGCAGGTCACCGTGGCGTCCCCTGACCCATGCTATCTGTCTAGACGACAGCAAGGTCTACCTCCTCTAACTATTGAGGAAGAACTGAACCTTGGTGGCCCTGTGCCTTCCACGGAAGAGTAGTCTCCACTGACTAATCTTGATTTTCACATAGCCTCATACCAGCCGGAATTTCCGGAGGACCCTTTCACTGAAGGTGTTGTACCTCATTACAACCCTCCGCTCACTGATCCGTTGGGGCCTATGATAATTCAGATTCCACCACGCCAAGATATGTCTTCGACCGCACCAACATCCATTTCACCACCAGCATCCACTGGGTCGATACCAATGGAAACCATCCCAGGTTCGCCACCATCCTCCCTGCCGGTGGTCAGTTCTATGCCATCACTAGGTAACTCCACTAGTCAACATATACCTATTCCCAACCCTATGGTCATCACAACTGTCAGTAGCTTACCGAATCCTTCGGCATCTACTTCTACCATGACCACGTTGGGACCCACGGTAGCTCCTCCCACGAGTATGACTACTTCGGTACCTTTTAGCAACCCTTTCGGTTGGAACCCTCTGCTGAGTTCAAACCCCTTGGCCTCTATGCCAGGGGGCAGTGTCACCAACACTCAGGTAGCAGGGAATATTTCACTTCCTGTGCAATCCTTAGGACAAATAGGACAACCTATTGTTAATACTTTTCCCTTAAGTGGTTCGAATATAGGTGTAGGGTCCATACCGTTGCCAAACTATGCAAGTAGTAGCATGCCTCCGGGAAACTCTATTGCATCCATTTGGACTAACCAACCCCAACCTCCATCTGGAATGGGAGGGCACTTTTATAATGGGGGCAACCAACAGTTCGCCCTGCAATACAACATGCCCTATGGACAGCAACCATATGTCCCTACTCCTCCACCTATAGGAAGTTTTTACCAAAGTCCTACTTATCCTCCTGGTAACACATTGATGGGTGGACCCTATGGTCTAAATAGTCAGCCCATACTGCCTTGGTTAGATTCGGGGGCAAATCCACAATTGCCATTCTTGGCAGCTTTGGACATCCCCGATATCCATAAAATGACTAACGATCCCATCAATCACAACCCGCTTTGGCCTCTAGTACCGCATAAGATTCCTTCCGACATCCCGAAGTTCGACGGGAAACAAGGGGACGACCCAGCCGCACACATCACTACCTTTCACCTATGGTCTATATCCAATTCCATGGTAGATGATAGTGTCCGACTTCGACTATTTCCCCACACACTTACAGGAAATGCTGCCAAGTGGTACATTGAATTACCACGCGCCACCATCAATACGTTTGGTGCTTTAGCAACGGAGTTTCTAAAGAACTTCCAACTACCAATTAGATTTGAAACCGAAACGGAACTATTAACCTCTCTCCGCCAAGACACCGCTACCCACATCTCCGATCACATTCATGAATGGAGACGTAGGAGGCGGCTAGTCAAAGTGCCAATTCCAGATCATCTCTTAGCCAATTGGTTTTGCAAGTCTCTCTTACCCCACATAGCTAAAGACATTGGCCTTTCTGGTGCGGTCACAAAAGATCAATGCATTCGCCGTGCCCAGCATTTAGATTTAATCTACTCACAATCTAGCACGCTGTATGATTTTCTCCCCCATGCCCCTGGCAACCCAAATCCTCCGGCTACTCAGAAAACCAGAGCTCATGCCGATGGTCTCATTGGCACGATCTCTGGCGTAGCCACAAAGAAGTCTCAGGGGAAAGCCTCCCAACCATCTTCGGCTACCACCGCCCCTCACCAAACGACTACTCTTCCCACCGCTGAGGTAAATTCAGTGAAAACCTCACAGAAACCTAGCGGGAAAAATAAGAAGAACAAGAAAAAGTCATCTTCTTCAGAAGAGCAGTCGGATAATCAGAATAACGCTAATCAGAAAAATGCTGCCAAAAATGACAAAGGGAAGGATAAACCCATGAAATTTCCTTGCAAAATATGTGTAGAGGACCACTTGACATGCAAATGTCCTCGGCTGCAAGAATGCACTGATTTTATTGCTAACAAGGATTCTGGGCGAACACCTGTCGTTCTTCACAATCCTTTCCCTAATCAATAGCAGCAACATCAAAACATGGTTGAAAATCCGCCACAACCCCATCAAAGGGGCAATGGTGGTTCATATCCTTCCGGCGAATGACCATCTGCCATTTATGGCATTGAGAGTGTTGACCTTCAGACTCGAGCTAAGATTTATGGAAACCCTACCATAGATGCTCAAGAACCTGGTACTAGTTCCAATCCACCGCCGCTAAATGATTTGTCTATCGAACGGCCTACTGCTGACCCTGTGATTCGTCCCCCCAAAGGGACACTTCGACGCACGACTCATAATACCTCTGCATGTGCAGCCCAAACTACAACATTGTAGAAGATTTGGTGCAGGCACCGTCAGCTATGTCTGCTCTCGAAGTATTACAAACCTATCCAGCACAAAGGAAAGCCTTTCTTTCGGCCATTGGTGGAATAGACCCCCAAGATTCCATGCTAGTTATATTTGATATGGAAAATTCTAAACCTCGCCTCTCACACCAACTCGCATTCCAGGTGCAGGTTGTGTCGAAAGGGAGACCAATCCATCGCACTGTCATAGACGAAGGTGTTTCGACTTGCGTTATGTCACAAGCTTGCTGGCTCAATTTAGGTTCTCCTACCCTCACCCCGCCATCGAATTCCATCAAAGCTTTCGATGGCCACACTTTCCTCCCAAAAGGATACCTTGCTAGCTTTCCCATCACCCTGAGTGGTAAAATGGTAAATGTGGACGTTGAAGTCATAGAGCGTCATCTCGACTATAATCTATTGCTTGGTCGCAGTTCTTCGTATGCCATGACCGCCATTGTGTCTTTGGTTTTCCGACTCATCCTATTTTCATTGGATGGGAAAATAGTCATAGTGGACCAGCTATCCTTCTGCACCCCTGATTATTCCACATTACCAAGTAGCACTATACCCCTAATAAGAGGCTTTCCTGACTCTTACGTCAGTATCGGTATAGGTCTTCTGAAGGCATCATCCCTACTGGGTTGTTTTCCTCTCTCGCTGCCATCGATCCCAAACACGGTTGAAATGATATCCACCACTTTGAGTGGCTATATTGACCCATGGATCATTCCGGTACCTTCAGACATTGATTCCTACAGATATCAGATGCTGCTCTCACCAGCCGAGTTGTCTTACCAAGCCATCCAAACCGCATCTGAACCCTCCACTACTATGGTTTCAACCGAAAGTACAAAACTCCCTCCCATCACTGTTCTCTCTAAGGATCTCCTCAATTAAGTCTTCCCAATAGACAAAGCTATTCGAGAGATCATGTCTTTAAAAGAACTACCTTGGGAAGAGTTCCACCATCACGCTTCGATGATTGACTCAGACGTGATAAAAACTGAAATCCCATCTTTTGACCCACGTGAGATGGTTCCCTCCGCTTACACGACTATCCAAACTATCGAGTCAGAACGGAACATGGGTAATCTTTCTAAGACAATGCTCATTGATGTCTCGGTCAAAACGGGTATCGTGGAAGATATTCAGATTGAAGTTGATTGCAATCCAGAGGAAATCACATGCTTCACATCCCTTTTTAAGGAATTCCACGATGTGTTTGCTTGGTCTTATGACGAAATGCCTGGCATAGACCCTTCCATTGTCGAGCACGAAATCAAGATTTATGATAATTCCAAACCTGTTCGGCAACGTCTCAGACCTGTCCACTCGTGCAAAGCAGCCATCATCAAGATTGAAGTAGAAAAAATTTTGAACACTGGTTTCATCTATCCCGTTCCTTTAACGGAATGGGTTTCCAATCTGGTTCCAGTTGATAAAAAACAAGGCACCATTAGAGTTTGCGTTGACTATCACGATATGAACGCCGCTTGTCCCAAAGACAATTATCCTACACCGTTCATTGACCAGATTCTCGACGATTGTGCCGGATGTGAATCTTTCTCATTCATGGATGGATTCTCGGGCTATAACCAGATTGCAATAAAAAAAGACGACCAGCATAAAACTGCTTTCATCTGTCCTTGGGGCATTTTTGTGTATCCAAAACTCCCATTCAGTCTGAAGAATGCTGGAGCAACTTTTCAGCGGGCTATAGACTATGCTTTTCATGACATTTTACATATTGTACAGGCTTACTTGGATGACCTTTCGGCCCATTCCAAGAAGCGACAAGATCACCTCGCTCATTTAGGAGAAATTTTTGCTAGGTGCAGATTCTATAATATATGCTTGAATCCTCATAAATGTGTATTTATGGTCGAGTCCAAATGTCTATTAGCTTTTATTGTCTCCAATCATGGGATTAGGGTTGATCCCGATAAGGTTCAGGCAATTTTTGATTTGTCGGCACCACAATCCATCCTCCAACTCCAAAGTTTGCAGGGGAAGGCAAACTTTTTGCGTCGTTTCATCGTTAACTATGCCGAGATGACGAAAGGATTCATGTGATTATTGAAGAAAGGAACACTATACTTGTGGGATGACCAAGCTCAACGGTCATTTGATGCTTTAAAAGATGCACGTGTTTCAGCCCCACTCCTTAGTGCCCCTGATTACTCACGCGACTTTCTCCTCTATCTGGCAGCATCACCATCCTCACTTGGAATGGTTTTGGTTCAAGTACACGATGACGACAGCGAACATGTGATTTACTATTTATCCAAAGGTTTGATCAGACCGGAATTACGTTATTCACATGTGGAGAAACTTTCTCTGGCAGTAGTTTTTACCATCACCTGACTCTGACACTATATATTTCTATGAAAAACTATGGTCATTGCTTTGGAGAACCCCATGCGACATATCTTGTCTAGACAAATTATTGGAGGAAAATATTCCAAATGGATTGTAATCCTCCAGCAGTTTATTTTGTCTTCACGGCCGCCAAAGCAAAGAAATCCCTGGTCTTCGCTGAATTATTATCGGATCTTCCCAGAATCGACCCAGCAGAAGTAGCTCACGATCCATTTCCTGATGAATCTGTGTACTTGGTTGATTCTTCGAACCCCTGGTATGGAGAAATTTTAGTCTACCTACAAACCCAATGCTTTCGCCTGACTCTCACGTCCAATGACTGTCGTCGTATCCGACGCCAAGCAAAACACTACCTCGTGCTAAACGATACACTATATCGTCATGGTGTTGATACTATTCTCCGACGTTGTCTCACTTTCGATGAGGCTGAAAACGTTTTGAATGACTACCACGCAGGGGCATGCGGGGGTCATCTTTCGGGCATAGCTACTGCCCAAAAAATCTTGCGCGCGGGTTACTATTTTCCCACTTTGTTTAAAGACTGTATTGCAGCAGTCCATAAATGCCAACCCTGTCAAATTTTCACAAAGAAAATGTGCGCTCATCCTGCCTCTTCATCCGGTTATCTCCATCGGTCCTTTCGCTAAATGGGGAATCGACTTTGTCACCTGCAATCCCACTTCGGAAAATGGACACAACTACATAGTGGTGGCGGTCAACTATTTTACGAAATGGGCAGAAGCCCTTCCCACGTTCAAAGCCGATGGCGAAACTGCCACTCTCTTCCTGTTTAATCAGGTAATCTGTCGGTTCGGCGTACCCCTATAGATTGTCACAGATCATGGATCCCACTTTCAGAATCATATGATGACCGAATTAACATCCATGCTAGGTTTTTGGCAAGATCAATCTTCATCTTATTATCCTCAAGCTAATGGTCAAGTCAAAGCCATAAATGGCATCCTCAAAACCATGATTCGTCGGTTGGTCGGAAACCAAAAAACCACTTGGAATTGGAAGTTATATTCCGCGTTATGGGCATACCGAACGTCAGTCAAAACTGCCACCGGCTTCACTCCTTTCCAACTTGCATTCGGCCTGGAGGCAGTACTTCCAATCGAGTGTGAAATCCCATCACTCAAACTTTCCATTGAACTCCTGCTTGGCACTACCGCCACAGAAGAGCACTTGCTCTCACTCTATCATTTGGACGAAACTCGTCGAGATGCTACACTAGCACTCGAAGCTCACCAACGCCGAGTTAAAGCTCAATACGATAAATCTATCAAGCCTCGTTCTTTCCAAGAGGGCGATCTCGTTCTACTTTATTACCAGAAACATGACCTCTTGGGGGTAGGAACACTCCAACCACTCTGGCTTGGTCCTTACATCATTACTAAAGCCCTCTCAAAAGGGGCTTACGAGCTTTAGGACTGTAACGGAATTCCACTCGAGGAGCCCTGCAACGGGCTCTATCTAAAGAAGTATTTTGCCTAGTTTCGCATTAGGCATATGATTTGTAATTTTATGTATATAAGTTTTTCTTATTATTTTTATGTCTTTTGGATTGTGTCTTGGTTTTAAGGTGTTTTTCTCATGTGTAACCTTTTTCTTTCACACAGATGTCATCACTCCCCTTAACATATGTGGGATATGCGGATGGTGCTAGTCGTCACACTAGACACATTGCTTCAGCTGCTTGGGTTCTCTACACTCCTGAGTCGGACCTTCTTGGTTCCAGGGGAATCTTCCTGGGTAACGCCATCAATAATGTTGCTAAGTACATATCGGTGATCCAACTCCTCACGGAAGCGGCATCTCGTGACATCTCCAATTTAGTGGTCAGGTTAGATTCCCAACTCATCATTATGCAGTTAAACAATCACTATCGGGTCCGCCATCCTGTGTTGTTACGTTATTTCTTAAGGGTAAGACTTCTAGAACGTCATTTTCAAACAATTACCTTTGAGCACATTCCTAGAGAATTTAATGCATTAGCTTATTCTTTGGAAAATTATGTGTTAGATTGGAATTTGTCACATTTATTGTAAAAGATTTACTCATGAGTACATATATTTTTATCACATTAAAAATACATAAAAATTTCAAAACAAAAAATCACCAATATATATATATATATATATATATATATATATATATATATATCAGTTCCAGTACATAGTTACATCAAAAAATCTTCCAAAACTTGGGTGTTTTACAAAAATTTGGCTATACTAAGCCACGCTCTGACACTAATACACCTGCTCCGCCAGCTAGGCTTGATGCTCATAATAGCATACAACTGATCTAGCTATCCTCCTCAGAGGCACTAGATATCTCTCTGGCACACCTACAGTATGCCACTGCAGATGAACTGGAACCTACCAAATAGGAAGGAATGGTATGCCCATACTCAGACCCTCCAGGTTTCTAGAGAGTTCATATAAAACTTGGGCATCATCATCATCACTAGCTTCCGCATCCTCTACTGGTGCACCAGCCTTGGGTAGCTGTAGTCCTTGTCGTGCATAGCGAGGGGCCCCAACTGGCTGGACAGGTGCCACATCTGTGTCAAGTAAACAAAAGCTTCATGTCAAAACATAATTTTCACCCTACCTCAAAAAAATAAAAATATGTAAACATTCAAAAGATAAAAAAACAAAGTACTTCTTTAGAAATTCACTGATCATCTCTTTCTTGCCATCAAGTCCCCACTGGGTACCAGGAGGTAGGACTAACTCCGGATCACTAGTGAAGTTCATCCCTTCATAGGGATAATCCTCAATCATGATTATCTGGGAGCCTAGCCAATCAAAAAATTCATCATCAAAACAGTGACGGACAGGACCCTCTCCAGTCCACGGAAGCAAAGCTGCCCACTGAGCCTGCCTCGGCTCACGTGGGCCCAATGATGCTGTAACGATCCTGGGCCTCATCAATGGTATCCGCTCCAGTAAGAAAGAAACAACTAGTGTACCATACCCAAACTCTCTCTGGGTACAGGTGTTACATACGGTAAGTTCTGCTCGGACACGATGGACAACTCCGTCACACCAGTCAAAAACCTAAGGTTGCATACAGTCCAGGGCTAGGAGCATCTGGGCCTTAGTGGCCACATGCTGACTCTTGGCACCTGCCAAGTAAACAATCATCCATAAAATAGACCTTAGTGGTCTCAAGGTCACTCGGGCAATCGGTATCCGGTTGCTCACAGCCTGGGTGTCACGTATGCAATGGGCACGAATCAGATCAATAGTGGAACGTGGGTCAGCTCTGGACCCCGTCAAGTTGGGTCTCGCCCCACGACATGATAGGTTGGTCAAAAAGTACACATCATCCTTTTTTATTGAAAGCTCATTGCCCCCAATCCGAAAGACATCGTGGCATTCGTCCCACTACTGGATTAGCCACCTCAAGAGGTCCTCTTGACCCGTCATCAGTTCTAAGCAGGCATATTTTAGAAATCCACACTTGCGGAGAGCCAGTAAGCTTGCAGCATCCGTAAAATATCTCGTTCTTCCCGTTCATGTTCTCTCTCTCGCTAGATACTCATGTTTAAACAGCTGAATACCTGCACAAAAAACATTTTCAAATGATCAAAACTTGCCTGGACCACTTCAAAAAAGAAAAAATTGAGTTGCTAGAAAACATGGTGCGCCTAACGCTAGCTCTAGTACAAAAAAGAGCGTGCTAACACAGTATCCCTTCACGGGTTATGCGCTTAATGCGATTCTTATATTCCTGACCCGTGTTAGGCGCAAACATTTTTCTAGGGCCTCAAAAATCTCTAATTTTGAACCAACAAAAAGTAACAAAAAGATAATTAAATGATAACAAGAGGTTCTAGCTCTTACCTGGATCTCGCGAGAAGGAAAATCGTTGCCCGGATTGAACATAATCGTCAGCTGAAGTTTTTACCCCTTTCACCCCAAAGCTTCTTCACAGCACTTCGCACAGTGAAAATGAAGGCCTTCTAACCTTTTTATAGCTATTTTTGGGGCACGACTCTCTTAAGCTAGTCAGAAAAGTCGTGAATTCTTGCTACGCATGTGTTGCAACTTTTGAGATTTGGTACGGCTGTTCTGATGAGTGATCAAGATTTATATGCAGACATACTCATGTGACGTCGAGCATTCTTTTTATAGTATTTTTCTTGCTCGTTAATCCAAAAAACCTTGAGTTCCCTTCTTCGGACTCGTTAAACTTATACAAAGTTGGCATCGAGCGTTCTTTTTATATGGTCTTTTTCTTGCTCGTTAATCCAAAAAACCTAGATTTTTCTTCTTCAAACTCGTTAAAATCATGAAGAAGCACTGAGCCTTCTTTATAGGAATCTTTTTCTCGCTCATAAAACTGAAAAAACCCTGAGTTTCCTTTGTCAGGCTCGTTAAATTACCACGACATCAAATGATAGAGCCATTCTTTTTTCTTTTTCAAATCTCTTTAAACTGAAAAAGTAATCGAGTTTTCTCCACGTGACTCGTTAAAATTTCATGGAGGGCACCGATTTTTCTTTGTTGGACTCGTTAAAATTTCACAAAGAATACTGAGTTCACTCCGTCTCCTCATACTCATAACAAAATGAGGTAGACGTCTATCGAACATAGATTTCTCACTTTTCCGGTTTCGATGGACTAACTTACGGAAAATGAACTGTTTCGGGCTTATTGTTATCCCTTTGCCATGCCCAGTTATCAAGACATGACAAAGGTACCACAGTGGAGTTGTATTTTATGATATTTTTCAGACTCTCTAAACATGAAAAATTCACCGAGTTTACTCGTCTGGACTCGTTAAACCTAATCAGACACAGGGTTGTCTTTTATGACATTTTTCAGACTCTCTAAACATGAAAAATTCAACGAGTTTACTTGTCTGGACTCGCTAAACTTAATCAGACGGGGAAAAATTTGGACAAAGTGGATACTACCTCTGTTACATTTTTAGAAAGGTCGATTTAGCAGCAAAATTCTTGAACATCGCACTTCCCAGAAACCTCTTTCACAGTTAGCTAAACCCTACCATCTATGAGTATTAGCCTTCATTTCCCAATGTCCCTGCACCGGTAAAATCCTAACACACTCTTTGGTTTTCATCAAGGTTCAGCTGCCTAGTACCCTGCTAGAGTGCCTTCTATTGTTCAAGCATATCTCGCTATCTACTGCTCCTGTTATCAACCAAACCGCTCATTATGCCAAAAATTATTTGTCATCCAACGTTCCCATTTCCTCTTCACTATCTCAATCATAAAAAAAATCAGTTGGTTTCCGTTTCATGTTGACTGATGTAGGACACCTCAGTGCCTACCTTTTGACAGATCTCTTCTTATCGACTTCAACATATTATCTAAGAAGTTGATCCAGTAACCCATCAGTACCCGGATACTTGCAAACATCAGTGGCAGGTAGTCCTGTGTTTGATCAGGGGTCTCCATCATTGGCTTCTAGTCGAATGATTCTACGAGTGTTCGACTTCAACTCATTTTATTCACACTCGCTAGATTGTACTATGCATCTTGGGGACCATCATCATTATCGGTGGCCACCTTCGCGTCTGTTAATAGTTTTCCTTATTGAATGGTAATCAGATGATTTCTCACATGTTTGATGACAACTCCTTCATTCACATGTCGAGAAATATGCAGTTTAAGTGAATCGACGGTCAATACCTTGGGGAAAAGGTTACATCATTAAAGTTGTGTGTCCTTCCCCAAGTTGCGATATTGTTTATGGAGATAGATTCTTCAGCTTGATCATGTTATGACAGACACTTCCACATTGTGCCTATCGGTGGACAGATTCTTAATATCTCTATTCTAGATAAATCATGTTGTTTACGCTACTGAGCATGGGATATGCCCGACTCAAGGAAAATACTATATTTTCTGACATATGTTGTTGTTTTAGGTTTTCTTTAGTCTTTCAATTTCTCTATCTCTACATCAATTATAAATTATTTTGGCCATCGTCTTCATCTCTGACCTCACACTTTAGGGGGCATCTGTTACAGGTCAAAATACCTCCTCATCAGCTCAGAGGGGAAGACAAATATGGAAGAAGTGCAAAGACCTAAATTAAACCTATTTTTGTCAGGGTAACGCCTATCTAGAACAATACAAGAGCGTTATAATGCAGTCAATCAGTGAATAGGCCACGTTAGTGGCTAGGAAAATTCTCTGTTTACAGTGGAGGGAAGCATTACCCGTGTTTTAATTTTTAATCAGGAGAAACCCGCGGAGAATGATTTGAATCTCCAACTTTCCCTCACAAGAGAGTCAGTTCACAAAATAAAGTGCAGAGCATCAGTTCATTATTGGTCATTGCTATAACAAGACTGAAATCCAAAGGAGGCAAAAGCATAGAGATTAAAGAAACATCTAATTTTTTTCCATTCCAAACTAGTGGAAAGAGAAGCGCAACAATGGCTTTCTCCCTCTCCTATAAGAAGGAGCTGAAGGCTCTTAATTGAAGGTCGAAGGATTGCTAAAGGTTTTGGCATACTTGTGGAATAGAGAATAGTGTTGTGTTGTGAAGGCCAAGAGTCAAAGAGGTTCCTAGAGAGCTTGTTGACTTGGACTTCTTCACTTAAGAGATAAGAGAGATTGGGAGACTGAGGAGGGCTTGGTACAACTGACGGTTGTAATCCTCCTTTCAAAATCAATAGAACTGTGTTCGTTTTGTCCATTCAATGCTTAATATTCTCATTATTTCTTGAACATTTACATAGTATGATATGAATGGCTCAGATGTGTAGAAAGTAGTAGTTCATTATATATTGACTTGATTGATAGGATGTATGTTATGTTAGCAATTACGCGGGTGCTTTGACTGATTGCAGGACTAAGATTTGGAGCCAGTGAAGAAAGACTCTTGCTTTGCTGCCTAGTGCTCTCCAAGGGACTCCAAGATTGTCAAAGAGGTAATTCTACATCGCATTCCATTTAGTTATCTTAAGTTAATATGAACATACTTATGCAATATTTGTGAAAAACACAACTAATCTTACTATTTGCCTCGGGCACCGGAAAGCCCTGAAAGGGATATTCGAAAACCAACAACCCAATCAGTTTACCCTATAGCAACATAAACGATTATCCCTATAGTGGGATGAGTTATTGGGGAGATCCGGACTTGCCGCTTCCGCTTGGGCGAGTGTGGGGGCCCGATGGTAAGTGACAAGCAACTAATCTATTATGTTTATTTTAGAGTCTTGGGACTAGTCTATATGGGGCTAATCGTGATTTTTTGTGGAATGCAGATATAGCTCTGGTAAAACCGGCCGGATATATGGGACGACCTATGGCAACAAGAGCTATAGGTGCAAGTGGTTCGAGGATGGTGCAGAGCGAGGATATGGCTGCTATGGTGGAGGACATTCGTCGCAGATGTGAAGGGCTACTGACCAGTGTATCGGAGCATGGTTGGCAGGATTTAGACGACCAGTACATAGAGTTATGTATTGGGCTACCCTCGGAGTGGCGAGAGATCATGCGATGCATGGCGATGGCTGGTCAGGCTGTGCGTGATCTACGAGCGGCGGGAGCAGAGCCATTGGCTCAAGATCCTCCAGAGAGTGGTTAGATGTAGGGCACGGGGTGCCCCCAAGTGTTTATGTAGGGGCGAGTGGTGCCCCCCATTGTTGTAGTTTTGTTATTGTAACATGCTATGGGCATGTCATATGTTTCAGAGTAGATACGAATGGTATGATCGTGATGAGGAGAGGGAATGGGAGGGTCAAAGAGACCAGAAAATGCTGCAAAGGTACCGAAATCATCAATATGGGAAGATATGCGCAGATACGGGTCATCACGAGGAATGAGAGAAGAGCAAGTAAAAATATGGTCAAAAGATGAGGAACCCATGTCTGGAGGAGAATCAAGCAGAATAGGTGGAGCGGATTCAGAAGGAATGTACTCCGGGGAACGTGCGGATGATGATAGGTATAGAAGAGGAGCAGCGGGGTCGAACATTTCAACATCAGAGGGAGGAATGTCAATGGTAGCAGGGGGATCCTCAAGTAGACTGGACGCATACTGAGCAAGAATGGGAGAGGTGGATTGATTTTGTTCAACCTCGTACTCATGGATGACCTCTAAAGAGGCTCAGTAATGGGTGAGGTGAGGACAATGGTGAGAATAATGGCCATTAACACCACACAGAGCACAGGGTTTGTTGGTGCGGAGAGTCTTCAGGTTCTTAGCTACTAATGAGGAAGAAACAAAGGTTTCAGAGATCGTAGATTTAGGGAACGCGACTTTAACCATGGGTTGGATACGGGACAACTCAGGACAAGTATGGGTGGGATGAACGATACCATCACACAAGGCGCAAGGCTTGGTGGGTGGGGGCGTGGTAGGGTCAGGAGTGGTGGCCTTGTCATTGGATGCCCCCTTGTGAGTTTTTCGTTTCTTGCTAGTAGTTGTCGCAGTATGAGGAGGATTCTGTGGAGGGGCTAGGGGCACTATGGTGGTGGAAGGAGCGAAGGGAATCATTTGCATCGGTGTCATGGCTATGTATGGTTTGGGGTGGCCTAGTGGGGTCTCGGCTGGAGGAGTAAGATACCATACTGGAATTCCAAAGGTTAAATTAGGTAGGGAAATGGTGGCCATGACGGGGACCGAATAGATGCTGGGGGGCGGTCCAATGAACGGTATTTGACCGACGGGGTAATGACTAGGGGGGACAGCTCCCATATGGTGGAGACTTGAGGGAATAGACTTAGGGGGGTAGGGAGGTGCCAGAGTGTGATGGGAAGGGTTAGGTGAAGAAGGGTCAATTGACTGAAGCAAAGAGCTAGGAGCAGGAGGTGGTGGGCGAGATGGAGGTTTCTGACTAGCCGTATCAGGCTGCGGAAGAATAGCCTAAGAAGATTGCATCATGCAAACATTCACTGAGCTGGGGTCAGAGACCGGAGGAGGGGGAGGACCAGGAAAAGTTCCAAGCAAAGAGGAGTCTTTGTAGACGCCAGGGGAAACACTGGTCAAGGAATCAACCGTTGGTTTATTGGTGACAGTAGAGATGGTGGACTCAAGGGAGGTCTGAGATTTTGGTTCATGGTAGGTTAATTGGTCAGTGGTGACAATATTTCCATAATGGGGTAAGATCATCTTGCGGTGGACTGCGGATGGGATGGCAGACATGGCATAGGTGTAACTACACCCCAAAAGGATTTTATAGTCAAGAGGGGCGGAAATTACTTCAACGTCGACACAAACAGTCTTGCCGGCAAGGGTAATGGGACAGTTACGGAATAGGCCAATGGGTTGGGAGGCATGACCATCCCACACACGAAGGGTGATGGTGGAAGGGGCCAGTTCAGGGGATCCGATTTGTTTCCAAACCAAAGCAGACATTACACAGGTAGATGCCCCCTCATCAATAATACACCGAGCAACATTGGCGTTTTGGATCTTGACTGGGATTTGGAAAGCAACCGAAGGGGGAAGAGGGGGATGTTCTGACTGACGGGTGTCGAAAAAAATCAATTGGTCACCAGCACGATCTACAATGCCCATGGCAGATAGTAGAGCCTTATTTTGAGAAGGACACGACTGGAGGAGCTCCAGTGTTGAAATGGCAGCCAGAGATTGGGCCAGATCATCTACTATGCTGTATGAATGGGAAGCTTGACCAGAGGCAACATTTCGGCATAATGGTCCCTTAGGAGGCTTGGGATGAACCACGGCTTTGGGCAGAGGGAGTTGTAAGGGACCATTGGGTGTCGATAGAGGCTCTGTAGGACCTGACGATGGAGACTCAGAGACAGATGTGACGAGAGGTGTGGAATAATGACGGGACTGAGTTTGAAGGTTGAGGTCGACAGTGAGAGGTGGGTTAGAAGCCATCATGAGAATCTGGTAATCAGAGGAACCAAAAGGGGAAGGGTGAGTGGTTATCAGGGTGTGAGGTGGTTGAGTGGCCACGAATCCTTGTTGCGGGAAAGGATCGGTAAACACAGTAGGTTGAGAAGTAACGGGGGTGGGAGGGGCAGTAGGGGAGGAGTGTTGTCCCCGTACGGTGGCCTGAGAATCCCAAAGTTGTGGCATTTGTGGTAATAAGGGACAATCGTGAGTGTAGTGACCATAAACACTACAACAAGAACAGGGCTTATTGGTGCGGAGTGGCCTGTCCGGCTTGGGCTGAGAGCCCTGTGGCTGGTTGGTAGTGGTAGAGTCAATATTGGAAGGATTGGGTCCATGATTACCAGAAGCAGATTGATTGCCCCTTCTCCTTTTTTGAGAAGGAGGAACGTTAGGTGCCCCCTGTTGTGAAAATACTTGCCCTAGGGGGGAAGTAAGTGCGGTTTTGGGGGTGGAAAAGGCAATGGAGTGGAAGGTCCAAATGCTGGAGGAGCGGGGACATTAGGTTGCGGATATGGATAAGGGGTAGGGTGGGCAGCAGTAAGGTAAGCAGGAGGGTGGGAAAAAGGAGGAGGCATGTCGTAGCCTGAATAAATGCTACTGGGAGGGGAGAAAACGCCGGAGGGGCTGGCCCTTAGAGGAAAACCATGGCTCGGAAGAGGTTGGGCGGAGGTATGTGACAGGGCTCCAACGATACTGTCGGTAGAGTGAGATGCCCCCGAGGCATTAGGGCCATCAGGTTTGGGAAGGTCGGGGAGGACGGTATAAACATAACCAGATTGGGTGTAGATAAGGTCATACTTCAATGCTATTTGGAGGGCGGCTTCTTCGGTTTGGGGAAAATGGGTTGCGACATCTTTACCAATGGGAGGTAAGAGGGAGCGAAGGAACCAGTCCATGTAAACTCGATCTTCAAAGGGGGGAGCGCGGTACAAGCTCCATCTTCGCCGCCATTCCTGGACATGACTAGAAAGGCGGGTCGAAGAGGATTGATGGAAAGAGGTTAAAATCTCGGTACCATTGTTGTATCGGAGGGGGAGCTGGAAGTAGGATAAAAAGGATTGGGAAATGGTTGCAAAAGTGGTATGGGAGGAGGTGGCCTATTCAACATACCATTTAGAAGCGTCATATGTAAGCGTGTGTTGGAACAATCTAAGACAGATGGAGTCATCGGTGATGGAATTAGAGGAGAACCAAATGTGGAAAGATCAGATATGGTTAGAGGGATATTCGCTAGAAAGGCCTTCGAACTTGGGAATGTCAGAGGGGAGCTTGGTTGGCATAGCATGCCAACTCACATCGTGGCGAATGGGATCATTAATCAGCTGATTGAAGTCGGGGAGACCAAGGCCAGCCATATAAGGGAGTAATGGGGCAGTCCATTTTGGTCGCATAGTGGTTCCACTGGAAATGGACCCGGCTGTAGAACTGGGGTTAGGGCTAGGTCCGAAACTAGACATGGTGAAGGGAAAAGAGGGGGAACCAGAAGTAGGGGGAGAACCTGAACAATAAGAAGAGGAGTCAGAGTGTGGACTCAGGGGAAGACTGACTCAATGACGACGGGAAGGAGGAATTCGTCCAAGCAGAAACTGAGTATGAAGGTGAAGAATTCTCCGAGAGCGGCGCCTTGGGGGCGCAATGATGATAGGAAGAAGATAAACCGATGAGGGCAGGAGGGGAAAAAATCAAGTGAGTTCAAGCGCAGAGAGGTGTAGTGACAATTGATTTTAACCAGGCAGTGTTAACTAGGCGCTTCTTCGCTTAGGGTCAGTGTGTGGCATGCGTTAATTTTAATTGTTTAAACCCAAAAAATTTTAGAGTAAAAGAAAAAGTGTGCTGCATAATGGAAAGGAAATCTGTAGTAAATAAGACTGAAAGAACAGAAAATTAACAACTAATAATGCAACAATCTAACCCAAAAAGGTGGGTCTCTCAAAACTAGTCTACAAGAGGGAAAAAACCAGGCAAAGCACGCTAAAAGAGGCCAATAGATATAAGGTTCGGAGGGACTAGGATCCAAAGGGTGAATCTGCTGAAAAGTGGTGCAGAGAACAGCAAAGAGGCAGAGGCAAGGTTGCTTCTAAAAAGGAGGAGATCAGCTAAAGATAGGAGAGACAAGGCAGTGGCCTTAGAAATGAACCCAAAAAAAACGAGATGAGACGGTTTTGAGAGGGAGAAGAGTTGATCTAAAGGGATCTGAAAAGGAGGTATCTGATCTGAGAAAAAGAGGGCTGAAACTATGGAAATTCAGACTTCTGAAATAGTAAAGACTCGTCCACAAAAAGTGGAGGGTACTAGAGCCCTAAGGGAAAAGAATCCCTCTTAGGTGAGTGAAGCAGATCAGAAATAGGTCCAAACGGGTAGAGACAGAGGTTGGAAAACCCTGACAGAAGCTTCAGACAAACCCAGAAAAGGTGCTGAAAAATTTGCAGAAAAAGTGCAGGTCACAGGTTCTAACCTGTTTTCAGTCCAAGTTGCAGGTTTGGGGTAGAAAAGTGCGTCTTGAGGCTCAGGTCACACTTTTTGGGCCAATAAGTGCGACCTACAAATATGGATGTCTCGGCATCAGATTTCAGAAAAATTTTGTTGTCTCAGCTGCGGCTGATGTCTGTCACCTACGCAATAAGGCCAGAAACACACAGAAGTTAAAAAATTGACTGTTTAAATGGTTTTAGGGTTGAAAATCACCATAAAAATAGGAAAAACAAAAAATGGAAGAGAAACCCTAGGGTCTGAAACAGCTAGATATACAGGAATAGATAAAATGACAGTGGTCGCAAAAGGAAACCCGTGTGGAGTCGCCAATTTTTAGTATGAATCTTTCGTCATAAAAGATCACATTAGCTACACATAACAAATAGCCCTAACATCGATTATGGCTGAAAAATACCTTCAATATTGTTTCACAAATTCAGATCTAAGCACAAAAGATATTAAGTAGATAAGAAATAACATAGCTCCATAGATCCAATGAATAAGACAAGAAGAATGTATATGAAAGAATTTTGTATTATATTAAAGAATGGGGCACCTGTGAGGAAAACAAGAAAGGTGTTTTTTCGGTTCTCCTCAGTGGGATGGGTTCTTGGAAGTCCTCAGTGTTTCAGATCTAGCATTTCTCTCTCTTATGGATGTGGAAAAGCAAACATAGAACTCAATGGGAGTTCAGAAAGAAAAATGGAAAATGGTGACCAAGAGAAGATCCAGAGTGATCTAATGCAATGAAGGTGGTTAATGAATGGGAAAACCCCCCCTATTTATAACAAAATATTGGGGCAGTCTAGAACTCGGTGCATGAATAAAATATTATTAATTGAATTCTAGAAGCACCTTTTAAGAATATTTTATTATATTTGTTGGAGGGAAAAGAATTCTTGACTTGGGTCAATTCCTTTATTTATAAATAATAAATAAATAAATTATTTATTTATGATTTTAGGGGAATGATGGGAATATAATGAAATAAATAATGATTTATTTAATTATTTGTGTATGATTTAGTCAAATTTAACTAAGAATATTATTTAAATAATGATTTAAATAACTTGTTCTTAGGAAATAATTAAATAAATAAGGATTTATTTAATTAATTTCCTTGTTTTGGGTTAAATATGACCAAATAAGTTATTTTATATGGTGAAAGCAATTTTACTTAGGGTAAAATTCATCTTACATGGTTTACTTGGGTTCATCTAATAATAATAGGTTAGATGACCAAAAAAATGGTGTATCAGCAGGCAACCCAGAGAATGTTAAGGAGCGTAAAAAACTAGTACACAGATAGCAAGAGCATGTTTTAAGGTGGATAAATAGCGTGGTGTGTAATTATCCAGCCATCCACACACTGTCCAGAGCTATTTAATGGTGGAGTAGCCCATTCGTGAGACTTAACATCGATAAGGTAGATCAATATTACCATAAATGTCTGCATTAATGATCTGCCGTCGATTGTGCATACTTGTAAGATCCCTTTTTTATTAAATCGGGATGCGTTGATGGTCGTATTACATGCCTGAGGTTGTTTCCATGGAATGTCAGACCATGGATGACGCCTGTATGTTGTTCGCATACCCTGAATGAAGGCCGATGCGAGGTGTGTCTACAAGTTGGCCATCATTCTTTTCGAGCCATGCATTTCCCCCTTTGTTGGAACATACTTGCACCAGAGGGCTACATCATGCATCCTCATGCCATTTATTACTTGAGGCGTTTGCAAATTCTCCAAATTACACATCGGTCCGGGAAATTCCATAACCCAATGCATGCCTAGGTCAATGGTACCCCGAAAATCCTGTCCGTGCAAGGCTTGATCACACCCTTGAGTGTGGTATGTCAGCAAGTGTCCGTGTAGGTCGACTAACCTCAGAGTCCATTTGGAAACCGAGGTCCCTATGCATAGGATCACCCTTCTCCAATACTTCTCCTGAGCGAAGAATACCATTCCTTGTGTAGGTGATCCGTGCAATGTTAGTGATAGTGCCCCGAGCCTGTGTTCTGTGGGAATCTTAGGTTCAACCGTCTCTTAATTATCATCTGCATCCTCCTGGTGGGGCAGGTTCCTTTTCATGGTAGAGATGCACTGAAAATTCCTAACAGTCTGAAGACATTAGAGCGCCGACACTTTGTGCAATCAACCTTGCCAATTTTCTAACTCCTCATCAGAGTCATAAAAACTTTCACTGTCCTTTTCCCAGCAGAGCATCCTTTCATCCGTGGGGTTAACCAGATCTTCATCCTGCGAAGTTAATTTATAAATGTGATCTACTTCCTCCTCCTCATAGGCTAGCTCTGTATACAGCACACCTTCTGTTGCATCTAGTGGTACTATGACATGTGTACCTTTTATTGCAAACACCACGCTGTGTTTCTTGAGATTGATGACACCCCCCCATGTGGATTGCCCAGTCCAGTCCATGGAGCGTAGGGTAGGAATCTGCATCTTCCAAAATTTATATGACTTGAAAGTCAGCTAGGAACCTTACCCTTGCGATGTCAACCATGACTTTTGGTAACCTCCCTAGAGGGATGAATTTTTTTTGATTGGCCATTCGCAGCTAGATGGTGGACCATTCTAATTTAGGTTCTCCCATTCGTTGCCATGTCTACTTTGGTAATAAATTTGCATTTGACCCCAGATCTAAGATAACCTGATCCATCTCATAGTCACCAATCTGTGCAGTCAATCACATCCCTCTTCCAGTATGCTTCTTATAGTTGTATAGTTTGTGTACATCCTTGGTTTCAGGGATCAGATTGGTCCGAACTACATAGGTATTTAGTAGTGCTTGGAGATTACCTACAGCCTGTGGATTTCATAGCAACTTCAGACATGCCTTTAAAAAGGGCTCCACCCATTCCTCTATCTGAGGTTGTGTTGGTGGCTACGCAAGGACTTTCAGTGGTGTTTTTTCTTTGAAAGCACTCCTTCCCAGGAGGCAAGCTCCTCCTTTGCTCCCTGGGTTACTAGCCCACTGTGTGTCATGAATTTTACATATGGATCTGCCTTTCTTAGCTTAGATTTAACTCTTTTTACGTTCTGCGTAGGGGTGGGATGCTTTTCCTGCATCTTGGCTATTAAAATTGGGCAATCCTCTACCTCATGGTCCAACTGCCTACAATATTTGCATGATGGCCTGGTGGGATCTGGACATTCTCTAGAAAAGTGCCCTATTTCCCCACAGTTATAACAAACTTGCTTCCCATGTCCTCATCCTGTGCTTCCTCCTTGACCTCCTCTGCCTCTGGTCGGTGATCCTCCAAAGTGTGTACAAAGTCTTGGTGACGTAGGGTCCGATTGTACCCTATATAAGTTCCCCCGATCCATCATTAAGTCATAAGTACGACAGTTCTGCTCATCATGTCCCACTGATCGGCAGAATCGACACCGTTGCTGCTTTAGTTATGGAAAATACGCACCTAACCGAGGGAAATGGTTCATATCATGCAATCCTGCTACCCTACAATCATCACACCATTGTGCAGGTCTGCTTGAACCTGGTCGTAATAGGACGGGTTCCCTACTTACCCCTGGGTGTACCAAGCTAGGTCCTCCTACTTGCATGTAATTCGTCAACAGAGGGCACTGATCCTTTATATGGTCAGACACCCGACATCATATGCACCAAATATCTACACAACCATCCTTTCCTCGCTCTTTTCGCAAGTTTTATATCTCCATATGCATAGCCCCAAGTTGTTCCTAGATTTTTTGTACTGCTACTGACTTATCCTCTCGACGGGTAGCCTCTAGTTTCATAGCAACTTCCAAAGCCTTATCCTATGACTCAAAGGTCTGATGACTCATTTGCATGCGTAGGTGAGGTAACAACATAGCGATGAACCATTCCATATGCTGTCTATCATCATATTCGAATCCTCCTTCCCTGATTTCTTTCTTCAGTCATTGATCAACCTCCCATACTGACTCAGACGCACTTTATTTGAAGTCCTTTACTTCTTCTACCAATTGGGAATAAGATTTCGGCTTCCTGAACTGGTGCTTCAAAGCGTCCTTGAGATCTTGGATAGATGTGCCCCCATTCTGGGAAATATATCACATATACCCATCTAGGGCCCTATCCTCAAAGGCCAACGATAGTTGTGCCCTTTTTACCGTATCACTCGCCACATTTTGTACAGTCCATATAGAGTCTGCAACGAACCAAAATCAGTCCATATCCTCATATCCTACCCCCTTGGATGTAGGTATTTTCAAATGCGCAACCATATCACTGTCTAGGGCAGGTGGCAGTATAGGCGAATTCTTACCTTTGTGTGACCTGGGTGGTGATGTAGATGGGGGATCTGCGCATCTAGTTCTTGCAACAGATTGTGGGCAGATATCCCTCTGTCAATGTTGGTCCGATAGTATTTACCACTACGTGTCATGCTACCTTCTAGATCTACGGTCATTCAGTCAGTATGACTACACAGAATGCTCTTTTTGCACAGTAATTTCTTGATCAGCAACAATAACGTCCTCAGAAATTTTCCTCAAAATACTTTGAAGAATCATCGTTCGGCCTCAGAGTGTGATACAAATTGATCAATGGAAAATTCCGTCACAAATCCTCCCAGCACACTATCCATCCAGTGATCCACCATGCGTGTGATAGTATTATCAGTTCTTTCCAGCTCCTTGAGCAGCTCTGGCATCCACTCAGTGACTCAATCGTCTTTCCAGCACTTCTGGAATTCCACAAGCCTGGCCAACCACTCCTGGAGTTCAATTGCAAAGGTTACAAATAATATTTCATAGCATTCAGTAAGAATGTACCTTTTTTTCCACCTTTCTGTCATTAACTTTTCACCGTGATTTTATTCTACTGTGAACTCCTGGGTTTGTCTTTCGAATCAGTATTCGATCTCTTTTCTTTCAGGCTTCTAGTATTCTCTTTTCATTACCCGATTCCTCTCTCAGACTTCTTCCAGTCCTAGCAACGGAACCATTTTTTGGCTCGAGGGGTCCTGACCCAGGTTCGGTGTGAAAGGTTTGCCAACAAACCCCTATACTACTAGCCCTTTCGATAGTGACCTACTTGCGCACGTCAAAGTCTCACCCAAAGTAGTATTGGTGGGTGCTGGAACCAGGTTTCTACACCCTGAGAAAGGATGGGTAAGGCAAGTAGAGTTGCATCCTGTTTCTGTAATTTCCATATTACCTTATTCTACGCAGAGTTAATTAAGTATCTATTTGCAACCACGTGCACTAGATATATATTTATATGCTTGTTATATCATCAACACAGTGGTACATAAACAGAACATAATAGATCTAGATCCAAGAACACAGTACACAGATCTTTCGCAGCTTAAGGACAGAAAATGCACAATACAACAATTACCAGTAATTCATATAACAGTACTCACAGATTCAGTTCTCTAACAATATTTCGCATTCATTTATTCATCAATTCTTCCTTACAATCCCAATTCCCTTCCTAACCTATGCACATAGCTAGCAGGAGTCTATTCCCCAAAACCCAAACACATAGCTTAAACCACAATTCACATCAATAGCTCATCATTTCTTATCCTTTACAATACAAAATGCATCTCTATTTATAACAATCTAGCCTTGACTTTCCTATGGTCTGCAACCCATGGTTTTTGGACCCCTGGTTTACCCTTTCACCCATTACAATATGTTCGAGGCTTTTACCCACCCCAAAACCCCTCCACTAGACTAAATATAATAAAAAATATAAAAAATGGAACAATTTCGCAGCTTGTTAGGAGAACCCATTCCAACACCCAACAAGGGACAGTCAACACTCAGCAGAAAAACCCAGACGATTCCAGGAAAAGAAACCATGAAATTTACATGACTGGGGAAGAAATGTTTTTCCAAACATAGAACTACAGTTACAACACCCCGCAAGACACCACTACATCAGTGGCTATTACTAGTGTATCGACTGCACCTTTGACCATTTCAAAGATGTCTATAGACCCATTGCCAAAGATGGAAAAGGGACTTAATAGGAGAGTGGGTAACTACTCCAAAATGGCCCATAATTATAGCATCGTGAACGATTTAGATCAACCACCCACTACTATGTCTGTGTTGTAAGTACTGCAGTTGTGCCCAAAGCAATGGGAAGCTCTACTTTCCGCTTTAAGTGCTATCGACCCTGCCGATATGCGCATGATGGCCTTTGACTTAGACAAAGCCACCCCTAGGCTTCCTTCTATGGTCACCTTCTAGACACCAATGTTGGTCCAGAATATCACTATTCACCGATGTGTCATTGACGAGGGTGCATCGATATGCATCATGTTAAAAATTTTTTGGGAGAAGTTGGGTTCTCCCAAGTTAAAACCCTCAGTCATAACGATTCAAGCATACAACGGTCGTCCCTCGACCCCTGTCAGCCTCTACCAAAATTTCCTGGTCTGCTTAGCTGGAAAGACGGTCCACATAGACATTGAAGTCTTAGATGCTCACTTATATTACAATATACTCCTATGGTAGAGTTATATGTAGGCCATGTCCGCCATAGCCTCCTCCGTCTTCTGCATTATGATGTTCCCCCATGAGGATCACATTATTACTATAGACCAGCTAACACATAGCTAGAAGTGTCCTCTAACCAACATGGATGTAATTATACCCTATGTAGATATAGCCTCGGATGGTATTTCACGGTACCAAGAATATGGCCCTGGAAAATTCAAACCGTCATCCGTTCTAGGGTCATTCCTAGGAGATCCTCCCATTATCCCCAAGGCATCGCCTGATGCCACATGAGCCTCGATGTGCATGATGTCCACATCAAGCACCGAGGTTAGTCAGGACACAAACTCAAGCAGTAACGATGTCAAGGCATCGGCCACAACAACCTCTCTAGCCTATGCCGCCTCCCAAACTCCTTTCCTCTACCCCCCTAGCTGGCTTCATCTCCCAGCAGATTTTGGCAACACTGGTGTTACCCAACATATCGTTGGCATTCCCAGTTTGGTACCTCGTTCCCCCTTCCAGAACAGAAGCCACCAACATTACTACCATAGGATTAAATCCCCTCAGTCTCGAGGAGCCCCAACCTACCCAAGAAACGGTTGAGACCACCCCCACAAAGGAAGTTACCATTGTGAAACTGGTAATCACAGCCAAGAAAGCCGCAAATAGAAGAAGCAAGATGGTGAACTCTGCCATTCAAATGGAATCACCGATCTGCACCATATGCAATTTTATAGGCCATCCTACCCATATCTGTCTGGAGCAAGACAAATTAAAACCACTCATTGGCTCTAAAATAAACATCTCGACACCATGTTCCTGTAAAAAGGAACTTACCACCAAAGGTAAAGACAAAGTGTTGCGTACCAATAATGCATGTGCTCTCTGTAGCAACTATGGGCACTACACCCACCATTGTCCAGAGATCTCGCTATATAGGGATGCCTTACATGTGATCAAGCGATCCTATCAAGAGGATCCCTCCACCTAGGCATCTGGAAATGAACGTCATACCATCCTGTACCTACAGGAGGAATGAGAGTCCCTGGAAAGACAACCATTTTTCCCTCCTCCCCTAAAACCACCATACACCAACCAGGGACAGGGGAACTTGGGTGCCTCATCCTCTTGAGTTATCACGCGCATCGATTGTTGTAGATGGCTTGGTTGAGTCTTTGACCTAAGGTCACCTAGGCAGCAGTAATCAGTATTCGGGGAGATCCTAGACAGGGGACAAGTAAACGACAACGCCCCCCATGATCTCAGTCTAGGGGAAACCCCAACTGAAATCAAAACTAGGAGCTAAGTAACAACTCCCAAGAAAAAAAAAAGTGATGCCACACATTATCTCTACAGAGAAAATAAAATTTCAGCGCCAACAAGTATGCCCTCTCTCATCTTCTTTTTTAAAGCTCATGCCTTTCAATAATATTTGATGAAAATAAGATGCTTTCACTTGAGGTATTTTTTTTTGCAGGAGGAACCCGCAAACCATTTACAACACCATCTACGAAAGGTTCCAAAGCAGGTATCGATCTACCCCCAGCATGATAGAGTCCAAGAAAACTCTGCATATCCTGACATCATTTCTCCATCAGAAATAAACCATAAGGTCCTCATACCCGACCGTGTTTATCATCACCTCACCCTGCATATGATAAACATCTGCGTTGGTCAGTAGAGCCTCCCCTCCATGGTGCTCGTCACCCAAAGTAGACCATATATCATAGCACAAGTGACGCCATGACCATACCACTTTAGTCTGGGAAGCCCCTCGTGCCCATCCATTCATCATGCACAAGGTCAAGTTCACCATATAATTTGACACCCTCTTCTTGGACGACCAGGTTGTACAAGAAGATCGAAAGTGCACCTTCGCACATCGCATTTGACCCACCATCCCTCCAAAAACATATTCTCATTTGAGACACTTCTTCATCTGCTTCATCAACCCCACACACGCGACCAAACAATGGGACCCCCACCCCCAGTAAAACATCACCCTCACACCTTCAGTGAGTGAACCCTTTCATGTTTTGGGGTACCTGTCTCTGTGTTTTGTACAAACCAAACCTCATTCTTTTATTCTTTTGGTAAGTGTACAAAGACCGCAAATGATGCACTTTGCCGCTTCACCTTCAAATTTCATCTTTTCCCCCATGGCAGCAGTCCCTCATTCCCCTTGCTTGGAGTATTTCACCCCCACACATGCACTATCATGAAATTCATAACTGGTTCACACCTATTCTGGAAGTCCTACCGACTACAGGGATTTTCCCTTCAGAAATAACTATGACTGCCGCCAAGCTGCTAAAGTATACTCCAACCCCGGGCCACTAAATCCCCATCCTTCATTTTCAGTCACCTCTCACCAACATGCCTATGTTAAACCCATCACATCTAGGTTCCCGACCTCCCAGGCTAGTGACCCATGGTTCTGTTAAGGATTCCTTTCTATCAGCCTCGACACCTCTTTTCCAAAAATGAAGCAGTACCTTGGATGACCCCTCCCCATGCAATCCTTAGGTTGCACTGTGGGAGACATCATTATCCATATATGTCATCGATCCTCTTGAAATTAGAGTATGAAAAAAGCTTTAATGTCAATATGGTATCGTACCTTACAACCATTTCACTTTGATTAGATCCGTCAAAGACCCGTGCCTCTATAAGCGTCTCTGTCAACATTTCTTACATAGGAAGGTCTCAGACAGTACATATGCGTACATTGCATAGCTATATTCCATACCAAGTTTACACATATGGGTACCACATTCCACCTATTTTCAAAGAAAAAATTCCCCTGATGGCATCAACAGTCGTCGTCAAACAACCACCAGCATCACTACCATAGTAGTGACACAGATAGCACATGTATTGTAAATTTTGTTTAACTAACCACAACATCACGACCATGGCACATTCCCACCTCGTTGAAATTTTGTATATATGTTGTAAATTATTTGCTTGCAAGGGTCCCTTAGGCCATGGTCGTCTCAGAAATGATGCAAGGTGTTGTCAATTCCAAGATTCATGCAGACCTCTCTCTCTCTGCACACGATACAAAAAATAAAATATAATGTATTTTGACTATACAGTCCTTCATAGACCTCACATATTAGGGGGCAACTGTTAACACTGGAAAATCATACAGCATAAGATGACATTAATTAATGTCAAGCTAAAGGATTTATAGGGAAGGAAGACATTATGGAATCAAGAAAGTATTTAAAATCTCTAAGGTTTTGAGAAAATCAGATTTGAACTAGTCTTAAATGCTAAATTGCAAGCTTAATCCTTCAAGAAGAGTGCCTTATGCATGACTTTTTTCCTGGTAAGCGCACATTACTGAAAGTGGCAAAATGTCACATTATGGGACCACACAAAGTAAAGGATAGTTACTCCTTATATGAAGCCACCTAAGGACAGCCACCAGCACCTCCTTAGACACTATGTGAGCACACAAAGGAATATTTGGAGCACATAATGGAATCATACCTCTCCCTTGGGTCACCATCCACCATTTACCAAGGGAGGGAAGGAGGATTTGAAATCCCCTATATAAAGAGACCAAGAGATGAAGAATGGGTGGTCACATTGTTATGCTGGCCAGAATTTCCGAATCAATACTAGCAGTGTGTGACCTAGAGCTGGAGATAGAGGGGAATCGATTGTTGGCCACCCAAAAATCCTAGCCCATCATAGCGGAGAGAGAGGGAGACTGCATTAGAGGCATAACTTGGAAAAACAACATCCTTGCATCGGGATCTAGAACAATTGTCTAGGGACCCTTTGGCAAGTGGGTAAGATTTATTCTCCATATAGAACGTTTAATACGAAGAGGCCTTGAGCCATCATTTGCATTATTATCATTTTGACTCTCTTCAATAGCTTCTTTATATTTGTGTTTTTATTTTTAGTTTACTTTGAGCATACATTCACATATTTTTTCCTCTAGATTATATTCTTTTGAGCTCCACCACTTTCTGTCTATTACCAATAGTTTATAGGGGTAGACCACACCCCTTAAACTGGTGATATTTCATTCACCCGTGCATCAAATCCACCACAAAAATCCCCATAATTATAGCCAATGTTGGAACATACCTCAAACACTGCATAGTTCTGGTGTCTGGGGATAACACAGAGAATCCGTCAAAACTCTCGGTCAATATGTCCCTCCTTTGCAATAGTTGAAAATCATTAAAGCTATGTGTGGCTCCATTGTCCACCAACAGTGTAACACATTGTCGTTGAACTATGCCATAGAAACTCAATGTAAAATACTTGGGAACCCATCGTAAAGACGCAAGGACCCCAGTAGGTGGAAATGATCCTCCCCCAGCTCTTGGTGGCGATGGAGGTTTGCTGGGCCAGAATTGTGAATTACAGATAAAAAATGATTCCCTAGATAGGTGTTAGTCTAGAACAATAGGTGAAATACTATACGACTATTTTTCCTAACTCAGAATAGATACATAGAGAGGATTGGAGGCTTACTTGTTGAGTCGATTCCAAATGGCTCCTTTTGTCGCTTCCGTTGCAACTTCAAATTCAAGCGGTTTGTGGGTTGAATGCTTCCTACAGGAAAGAACACTGAAATAGAAGAAGATGCAATAATATAGATATCTATTCAAGCTAGTTAGCTAAATCATTAAATCATAAACCATACACATCAACTAAGATCTTGCAATATGGAAAATCAAAGCCAATACAGATTCTTATAGGGAAAAATAAGCAGTACTACTTATTGATTATAGAAGGAGAGGTTACAACCTAGTGACTGATTTGAAGTGACCTTCCAGCAATGATCCCAAACCTCATCACAGTATAAATCTCTGCAACAGCAGCTACACAAATCTAGCTCTTAATTGAAAATTCTCCAACATTTCTCTACTCAAATTATTCCTCTTCAAGCACTTAGATCTGTGCTCAATTTATAGATGAACTGTAGGTTGTTTTGCAATCAATTAATTTCCAATAATAGTAAATACATGTTTCCAATCATGTAGATGTCAAATGGACACTTGGATCCGAAGCTTGACACATTTGAACTCTTCTAGAAGGCACTGGCCAAGTGGAGATTCTAGAACAATGAGAATTTTGCTCCCAATGTGACCAACACACCTGTGAATGTCAGGAAGTGCTTTGCAGAGTAGCCTTGCATGGGGATACCTGCATATGCAACACACTTAGGCCCCTTAGATCCTGCATTGGTGAGCTCTCATATGCTATATAATAAGCTTCAAACCATGGAAACCTTTGCTTGATGAAAGTCTTGCTTGATTTGTCTTGTTTCTTGTCTTAGGGCATGTAGCAACTGAAATGATAGGGAATGATAGACCCTTGATCATCGGTCTGGGATATGATGCCCAGTTAACCAAGTCATTGGGAATGATGCCCAAATTGACCTATAACAATTACCCCCTAAAGCATGAGATCCAAATAATAAAAACATTTGATTGAGATGATTTACACCATGATGAGTCTGGAAATGAAGCGGAGTGGTCACCTCCATCAATATTACAATACATACGTCATGATATATCCTCTTTGATCATAATTGCTGAGGGTAGGCATTCCCATTTTCAACACATAAAACAATCTACTAACATGTGCATAATTCAGAAAGTCATCTTCATTGGAATGTTGCCCAGATGCAGACATGCCTACAGATATAGGCTCATGTTTGGATGACAATATGTATGTAAGGTCATTATATAGATTATGTGTACAAAAATCCTGAAATCGTAGCCCAGATGGTTGAAACTAGATCTGGGTTCTTCTTATCTCGTTCACTTGATCATCTGGGTACAGGTCTAGCCATTTGAATATATGATTTGTAGTTGAACATGGAAAGGCATCGTTTGATCACCAGCCAATTATGTGAGCTGTTAACAAACGCGAGAGAAACACCATTAATGTCAATGGCCCTCATGGTACTACAATACATTTTGTAAGGCGGGAATAGATGATTTGATGTCGAACGCCAAACAAAATATTTCGGTCAAAGATCTGGAAGCGAGGATATTGTCGATGCTGTAAAAAACCTCATGGTACTAGAATCTGATGTTTCTAAGTGAACTTCCTGGATATTGATTTTTTATCAACAGGAAATCACCTTATTGCAAAACTGGATTTACTGATTTCGGAGAGAAGAGTATGACTTGATATAGCAATTTTTAGGGATGACGGTCATGAAAATGAAGGTTTATGAGTATTGCAGAAGGATGAGTTTTTAATCACTAGACGACTTCTCTTGAACATATTGACGACACTCTGATGAGTTAGCAGCATTGACCCAAAACCGAAGTGAAGCTATGATGAACCATAGGTGTGAATGAATTGTCAACATGATTACCCAACCCAAATAGTCATGGACATGGAGTGAAAGAAGTGTCATGTTCAACTGTGACTTGCTACCAAAAAGAAACTTTTCTTACTTTTCCCAAATTTTCCCCAGTCATTTGTCGACCAGTACCTCTTTATTTTTTAACAATATTGAGGAGGATAACATTTTCTTGATCTATAATTCAACCCTTTGGGTGAATAAAGTATCTCTATTTAATAATTTAACGAGTCTAGCGATGAATAAAACTCGATTCTTGCCATGATCGACAAGCCCATTGCTATTTTATGTTTTACCGAGCTTAACGACAGTGATAGCCTGATCCTTTTTCATATTTAGAGAGTCTAAAGAAGAGGATGAAAGAGAACTCCAAAATTACTTTTTCTTAAATTTTTCACTCAGATCCGAAAAAGTTTAAAATAATATCTGAGAGAACCTCTTTGGTCATGTTTAACCAAGATATTCCTTTTTCATAAATAATCTATCTCAGTCTAGAATAAACTTTTGATACAATTCATTTCTACCTATCTACTGATATGCCAAGATTAAACAATTTGGAAAATATTTGTTTTCTATTCTATCAACAAAAATTGAAAATCGTTCAATCATGATTAAACTATATGATTTAGCAAACCTATCTAATGAGTATTGTAATTTTAATTTGCAGCACTTTAAGTATTATTATTTTTTTGGGGGATTTTATTTATTTTTCTCTTTTTCTCTTTTTTCTTTTATTTTTTATACCCTCTTTTCTTTTATTTTTCATATTTTTATTGGAAATAATTTGAATATTGAAAAACATTTTCAATATGAAATTTTCAAAGAAGATGAAACATCCAATCACCTTGATATCCTATGATTTATAAGATACTAATAGTGGCTCTAGCTGGGGATGAAACTTCTCCAAATGAAGTGTCAAGAACCTAAGACTAGTAGCCTTGAATGCTACATTTTCTACAAAATCTTCATCTGATTTATTTTTTCTATTTTTTATGGCTACTGATAAAACTAGGCTTAGCACCTTCTCTTTGGGCTTCAACCTTGTCCAATGAATTATTAAAAACATGAACTGTAAAATTGTGGTATTTACAATGATGAAAAACCAACCTTAATTTTAAAATAAATAATGTTTTAGCATCTTTCCATTGACAGGACCTGCAGTCAACTTTGTACCATCCAATTATTTAAGAAAAAAAGCATTATTTCCTCTAAATGCATCAATGATATATGGCCCTTGCCATAGATTGTCAAACTTTCCATGCTTGCCTTTATCTTCTCTCCTGGAATCTCATTTAAGAACTTTTTCTCCTCAATTTATATCATTAGCCTTTGTTCTCTTTTCATAGATATTTTGGATATTCTCTTGAATCACTTGAATTCAGTTATAAACTTTGTCTCTGTACTACTACAACTGAATGGTTTCAATGATCCTTCTCTATATATCATTTGGTTCAGCTTGAATTTCTTGAATAGTCTTCATGACTGGAACTCCTAAGGAAGAAGGAAATACTGTATCCATTCCATAAACCAATTGGTATGGGGACATGCCAATTTATTTCTTTGTAGTAAGTCTATCAGCGGAGAGGGCATTGATTAACTTATTGTGCCATGATTTCTTATTATCCTCCAAGAGATTTTTTATGATATTCACCAAAATTTTGTTTTAATATTCATCCAGTCCATTACCCTAAGGTTAGTAGGCTATTGAATGCCCCAAATTTATATGACACCTGTGACAAAAATCAACCATATTCTTGGACTTAAAGGCTGCAACGTTGTCTGTAATGATTTTTCTAGGACAGCCAAATCTAGAAAGGTTATTGGTTTCAAGAAATTTTGTTATGACAGAGTCAGTGGAATTTCTAGCAGTGGCTTCTATCCATTTGGTGAAGTAATCTTTGGAAGTGGGGATCCATTTATATTGGGTAGAGGATGGGGGATGAATTTATCCAATGAAGTCTAATCCCCATTTCTAAAACAGGCTCTATACAGAAATAGGTCTCAATGGTAATGGTAGTGGATTTATATTTCCTTAAAATATTTGACATTTGTGACAAGTAGTCACCATTTTATGGATGTCATGAAAAAGGGTAGGCCAGTAGAAACCAACTCTCATGATCTTGTTTGCACTAGTTTTCCAATAGAGATGGCCACCACAGTCACCTCCATGGAATTTTTGCATAAATTTATATGCATCATCCTTTAGCAAACATTTAAGAAAAATTCCTCCAATATCTTTCCAATACAAAACATTTTCCAAAATACAGAACTTAAGAGCTTTAATTTTTAGGAATCTAGCCTTAGTTTTGGACAAGCCAGGAGGAGCATTCAAATTTGACAGCACATACAAAATATCAGCATACTAGGGAGAATTCAGGAATCCTTCATCAATCAGTGGAGTCGAAAATTCCTCTTGATCATCCAATGAATGTACCATGTTGATGTCCAATACGTGAAAATTTGATTCAACCATCAATTCAACTAATCCTTGGCCTTTAATCAACTAGGTAGGCTTGATTTAAAAATCATATTCCAAGATCACAGCAATGAATTTTCCTCTTTTTCCATCAGGACCATTCTGTTTTAATATGTATTTTACAACTACATTATGAACATAAGAAATGATATGTTAATGTATAATATAACATCTAAAATCTTTTAGTCCCTTGACCATAGAAAAAGCTTGTTTTTCCATGATATTATATTTGAATGATGGATCTCTTAATGCCTTGCTGAAAAAATATATTGGCTGATCATGTCCTTCACTATTTTTCTGCAATAAAATAGGAGGAATAGTATGTTCAAAAGAAAAATAAAAAACCATGAAATCTTCAGCAAAATCTAGGCTAATTAGGATTAGGGATTTTTTCAATGCTTGCTTGACTAAATCAAAAGACTATTTTTCTTCAATGGTCCATTTAATTTCTGAATATTTCTTTAGCATATTGGTAATGTTCCTCAATAGTTCTATGTAATATCCCAAAATAGGGAAATTCTACAACAATATTGAGAATATCTTAAGATATTAGAAAGTTGGAGATCCAGAAATATATGAACAAAAACTGAAAATAGTAGCAAACAACATCATACCAAAATGTATGGAAATCATTGAGCCATATTATTATGTAAATCAACAGCAAACATATACAATACAATTCAAATGATAAAGGAAAAGAAGCCTCTCATGAATACATATGCCAAAAAGTGGAATGTTGCTCTATTGTAGAGTGCTCATGAAAATGTACTACACAGTCATAGATGGTACACTACTACATGTGAATGTGAAATAACATACATCTGCATATAGATGGCTCATAAAACATTAGGAGTGAAGATCTAATCTCCGAAACACTATTCCAAGACAATCCTGGAAGGATTGGCTGGAATATCCAAAACTACAGAAATGTCGGAGTTGTAGGGTAGCAGCTGCAACTCAAGAAATAGATCTAGATGGAGATGACTGAATATGCTACATCAGATAAAAAATACCTCCTCCAATGGATCTTCCAAGTGAAAGGCTGATGCTAACACTGAATATCTCACCCTCTGACAATCACTGCAATCCCTCACTGCAAATACCTCCTGAAAATAATGCAGTCACCGAGGGATACTGCATTGTGGGTGAAAGAAAAAGTGTTGGCCAAGTGCCAAGATATAAAATATGCTCCAAGGGCTTCCTAAATAATCTCTCAAAGGAAAGAGAGCCTCCTCCTCTTGAAAAAAAGTGTTGGAAGTGGTGTTGTGGATCCTCAATGCAACACCCTACAACACAATGTTATACTGCTGCAGCAATAATTTTGTAGCTAAAGGAGGATGTTTGGCCTCAAGCGTAGATGTTAGGAAAATTATTACACTCCTTCAAGAGACCTCTCAAGAAAGGATAAGGATTCCTAAATAGGAAATCCATGTGCTAAGTAGCACTGCAACTTTGCTAAACAACAGGAGAATGCACAAAGTCTAAATAGACAATGAAATCAATAATCTCAATCATGAATAACAATGGATGCCTTACCCTCCTTTTAAACAAGTGAAAGACCTTTCTCCATGGTTCCCACTCATTATGGTTTCCTTCACCAAATAACCATCCTCCCATTCATACTACGTTGTCTCTCAAGGTTCTCTCCACCTCCTATCCCAGCGTTGTTGACTTGGTCAAACTTGACCTTGTCTCCATGAAAATGTCCTCTTTCACACATAAGGGTGTGAAATCCAACTCTTATGATTATTCTCTTTCACATTATGAGGGAATTTATTCATGTTTTTAATATTCATGGGCTTCCTCGCCCATTTATTTAGCTACTAGGTGATAAAAACAAAATTTAATATTCCCTTTAGCTGTGTGTTAAAGTGGAAATATTACAGTCCTCCCCTCCCAAATGTTGCTTGTGCTTAAGTAACTGCAAAGATAAAACTGAGGCACGTTATTGAGGCATGAGGTATGATATGAAGTAGCATCTACCATCCCCATATGAAGCTCCCATCCCCAAGAAATCATCCATACAAAATGGGTTACCTCCCAACGTGGAAACTCCTGAAAATCCTCTTCCACCTTTGGCTCCTACAATGTAGGTGGGCTGAAAATTTAATCTTGGTACACAAAATAGCCTACCCCATGCTTTCCTCCTCTCCACTTAAGATAAGTGTAGAGTATATGTTGATCTTGCGCTGCAATAATATTTCCCTCAACTGGCAAGATGAAGACTAGACCTCCAAGGATCTCTCCTCCAATGTTATGAAGCATGCTGGCCCAAATCACCTCATATGTGATGAGTTGGAAGTCACCATCATATGGCATCCAATCAATCCCATGGCTCACCTCATAAAAGAATTTTTTTTTGGCTATGGTGGCCATACTACCTCTCATGCTCCCATTATAACATGCAATGCAAACAATGTGGGAAATCTCTCCCCCAAGGGGGACATCCAACCAATGTGCCATTCCCCCAATCAAGCTCCCAATAAACACAATAAAAACAACAACATAAGGAACCATAATGAGAACCATACTTGCTACCATATGTAGAAAGGGAGAAGGATAATGGTCCCTCAAATGTAACCAACACAGTTTGACCCTCAACTGCAAAAGAGAGTGACAAAAAGTGTGGTCTCTCAACCACTTGCTTGCTATCCCACTCTCCTCATATGTTTGGAGAAAGTGAATGATGTATGGTAAAAAGTGAGCATGTTCTCCATAATACATCTCCTCCCCAAGTCCTCCTAGGGAGTGGTCATCAATAATGCTCATGGCCTCAAGTATATTATGAGGTCTAAAAGGAAGAATGTTTCTTCCTTGAGCAATATACTGCACATATATGGTTAAGGGATGCATATATACATTATACAAATCATTATGCAAACAAACAATACTGTCATCATATAATTTTCTCATACAAATGGAGTGGCTCATAGATGAGTCTCCTCTCATCCTCAAAGAGGAAAGAGGTGGTTGTGCTAAATCTTCCAAAGAGTTGTGTATCTCCTCCATTTATACATGATCCATGCATCTCCTCCTTAAAGCCTTCCCAAAAATACCCCTCCATGATGGTGTGGTATGTCCTCATAGAATAAGTGTGGTTGAAAATGGAATATCCATGAGCTACTTGTAGCAACTTCTCCTTGAGCTTGGAAGCTCCAGATAAGAAGATCCTACCATGGTAGTAGATGACCATATCTCTAACTGAATATCCCTCCTCATGTAGCTGGTCATCCAATATCATACTAGTGAAAAGATCCTTGGAATACTCCACCAATAGCTGGGAGTTCCAATATCGATCTATTATCCATAGTGACAGCACTAATGATCTCTCATGAAGGGCATCTATCATATGGTCATCCTCCTCTTTGATATCTCCCATGCCAAAGATGCAAGTTGGAAGGCTGTTATCCTTCCCCTGTTGCTTCTGCCATAGCACATAATCTGAAATGAGAGTGGGTAAAGATGATGTTAAGAGAATGCCTCTCTCCTCCTTGAGTCTACCCAAGACTCTTTGCACTGTAAAATGACCTCCCAAGGTCTCCACTCCTATGAAATTAATGAATGCTACCTAAAAATGGGAAGTATCTCTCATCATTTGTTGATATGGTGGTCTCCTTGGTGAAATGTCTCCATGAAATGAGACATCATCATCAAGAGTAGACTGTATATATGAATGGATAGACTTGTCCCTGCTCTCTCTGCGTAGTCCAGTCTCCCTCTTAGGTAAATCAACATCATGAAATAGATAGGGGTGTGTGCTCCTCATCAAAGGATGCTGGTCATCCTCCCCATCTCCTCCTTGTGTCTCCATAGGCTCACACCCTATCATCTATGACACAGGTAAATCATGAGTTGTGCCTTGATCTACACATGTGATATCCTGGGGAATTTCTTACAATGACATAAGAATCCCTCTAGTTGGAGCAAGAGCTCCCTCTTCCACTGCATGAGGTGCTAGATAAACTCTATACATGACAATGTTATTTCCCTCCTCCTCATCAACATGTATGGGAAACCTCCCAAGAATTGTATCTTATTTTGAAAAAGAGGTATCCATGCCCTCTTTTTTAGGAATATGAGATAGAGTTCTTTCCTCTAACATGGTATGATGCAAGATTTCATCTTCCTCCATTGTTTTTTGAAGTGGATATGAGTTTATAGTTTCCTCCATCACATGCAAGGGTTCAGTTTGTTTAGATTTTTTTAGCTTCACCATATGTGTTGCAGAAAGTTTTCCATCAAAAATTTCTACCAATGTCTTAATAAAACTTGCATAAGAAGAAGTGTGTGCATTTTTCAAATAAAAGGACTCAAATATCCACCATGCATGGGAATTACCTCTAAGATGCAGTGCTGCAACTCTGATGGCTTCATCTTTATAAATTTGGCGCTGCAACAAAAAGGTGTCTAGCTCCTCCACCCAAGCTTTAGCTGAACATGTAGGTGAACCATCAAAAGTAGATAGAAGGAATCTACTCCTATCATGCTGCTTTCTTCTCTTCACCTTGATCTTGAAAAATTCTGGAAAAGTGACATGGTCTCTAAAATTATGAGTTTGAGACTCACACTCTTGCAGAAAATCACTAAGATTTTCCCTCCTAGTCATTCCTTCTTCTTCCATCTCTCTCATGGAAATTCTGGGCATGTGACTGTGATGTGCATCAATGTGTGTGGTTGCATGCTTACACTCATGATGTGAAATTCTAGAGTTTGATTCAGATTCAAACCCTCTTGGATATTATATGCACATCTCCCTTCTAATCTTCTTGAGATCTCCTTGAATGCTCTGTACAGATTTAGGAAGAAGCTTTGAAAGCCTGTCCTCCTTCTTTCCTCCAAGGAATGGAGTCTTCATCTCCTCTTTTTTTTATAGCATCATGGCTTAGTTCCATAGACTGAGCCAATATTATGCTCTGATACCACTGTAATATCCCAAAATAGGGAAATTCTACAACAATGAGAATATCTTAAGATATTCTAAAGTTGTAGATCCAACAATATATGAACACAAACTGGAAATAGCAGTCAACAAAATCATACCAAAATGTATGGAAATCATGGAGCCATTTTATTATGTAAATCAATAGCAAACATATACAATAAAATTCAAATGATCAAGGCAAACAAGCCTCTCATGAATACATATGCCAAAAAGTGGAATGTTGCTCTATTGCAGAGTGCTCATGAACATGTACTATGTAGTTGTTGACCCCCAAAAATGTCCTTCCCTTTCACCAAATTTCACTTCATTTCCTTTGTCCTTTATCTGTTGCAGGCTTAAAATATCAATAGAATTAATTAAAGTCACTTTAGGAATTCATATAATGACTGACTTGCTATAATTTCGTGGTTTTGTTGTTTTAGTAATTTTTGACTAGACTCAGCTACAGAATGCAGCCATTCTGTAGCTAGTCACCTATTCCGCAGCTATCTTCATGTTCACACAGGTTACAGGTGTCACTTAAAGGAAAAACACATATGGTTGAATTCTAGACCTCATCTATATCATTCCTTGCCCTCTACAAAGTCTGAGCAAAAATCTCCAAGTGGTTATGCACGTGGAAGAATTAAAAACTAAGAGGTAGACTTCTACTGGGACAAGAACTCTACAGATGTCTTCAGCAAAAGTACGAGGCTTCCACAAGAGTTCTAATTTGATTTTAATTAGGAAAGACACTTATCCCTATTTCTTCTCAAGGGTAGTTATGTATTTATCTTATAATAATGACTCGGGAGACTGAGAGACAGTTAGCTAGATTGATGTTTTATTGTTAATATTGTCCAAGACCGTAATACTCTGTTTTTGAAGCATTTTCATTTAATGAAAGAAGAGAAGCTTTAACACATGATCTGAGGAAATATTGAGTAGATTCGTGTGCTAATACAGTGGTAGAGGGCCCCTACTGCCTGAGAAGCTCTGTGCATATTGTTTAGATAAGTAACTTTAGCTCTTTTTCATTCCTAATTTAAGTAGTTTTATGAACTTTATGTTTTATGCTCACTTACATCGGATGTTACAACCAGTCTTGTTCTTATGAATTGTTCCAAAATATCACTAACACTGAATGAGATATAGTTGTATTATTTTAGAGATTATTTGCATTTTAGTTCAGCTATAATACTCCGGAGGTTAATTACACTCTAGTTCAGTTCTGTTCACTGTATTTCAAGTTTGATTGATTGCATTCTAGTTCAGTTCTGTTTAATGTATTTTAAGTTTTATTAGTTAGTTGTATTCTAGTTATGTTCCATTAGACTTCAAGGCCCTCATTATTTACAAAATTATCTTGTTCTTAATTTCTATTAATACATCATTATCATAGGAACAAGAATTGGTAATGTCATTTTGAAGTCTTGACTGTTTCACAATTTCTCATAATTTTACAAACTGCCTCTTTCCAAAACTATTCCAAAAGATTTCTAACCTTTGAATGAGGTTTAATAGTGACATTTTGAGTTGCAGAATGGATTAATTTTAGTGTCATAAGTTAATTTAGAGTAGGGTTCCTTAATATGTTACAGATAATCTTTTCCAAATGTGTTCCAACAAATTTCTAACCATGGATGAGATTTTCTCTATGATATTGTAGGTTGTTGTTTACTTAGAAGAACTTCATTGAATTAAACTCATCCTTTTCTCAAGTTTTTCCAATATACTTCTAATGAATGAATTGGACCGAGTTCATGTTATGAGTTATTTTTCTGGTCAAGTTTTTCATTTTCTATTCTTAAGTGCCATACATAGTTTAGAATAGCTTTTGCTCTATTTTAGTGTGACCAATAACTTCTCTTTGTTAAACACTTAGTTATTTTCCTCTTAGCATAAAAACACAAAACCAAAAAAACTATAAAAACACTAAACACAACGAAGTAGGAAGCAGATATGTAGGCACATATAGTGCACTTCACTTCAACAATTTACTAGCCCCGGTTGACAATTTATGACATCAATTTAAGAACACTAAGTTGAGCAAACAACAGTCATAGATGGTACACTACTACATGGGAATGTTAAATAACATACATCTACATATATATGGCTCATACAACATTGAGAGTGAATATCTAATCTCTCGAACACTATTCCAAGACAATACTGGAAGGATCGGTTGGAATATGCAAAACTGCAGAAATGTCGACGTTGCATGGTAGAAGCTGTAACTCAAGAACTGGATCTGGATGGAGATGAATGAAGATGTTGCATCAGATAAAAAATACCTCGTCCAATGGATATTCCAAGTGAAAGGCTGATCCTAACACTAAATATCTCACCTTCCGACAATCACTGCAATCCCTCACTGCAAATACCTCTGAAAATAACGCAGTCACTGAGGGATAATGTGCTGTAGGTGCAAGAAAAAGTGTTGGACAAGGGGAAAGATCTGTAATATGCTCCAAGGGCTTCCCAAATAATCTCTCAAAGGAAAGAGAGCCTCCTCCTCTTGAAAAACAAGTGCTGGAAGTGGTGTTGTGGACCCTCACTGAAACACCCTGCAACACAACATTATACTGCTGCAGAAATAACGTTGTAGCTGAAGGAGGATGCTTGGACTCAAGCCTGGATGTGAAGCAAATCAACACACTCCTTCAAGAGGCCTCTCAAGAAAGGATAAGGATTCCTAAAAAGGAAATCCTTGTGCTAAGCAGCGCTGCAACACTGCTAAAAAACAAGAGAATGCACAAAGTCTAAATAGACAATGAAATCAATAATCTCAATCATGAATAACAATGGCTGCCTTGCCCTACTTTTAAACAAGTGAAGCCCTCTCTCCATGGGTTCCACTCATGAGGTTTTCCTTCAAAAAATAACCCTCCTCCCATTCATACTGTGCTATCTCTCAAAGTGTTCTCCACCTCCTATCCCAGCACTATTGACTTGGTCAAACTTGACCTTGTCTCCATGCAAATGTCCTCTTTCACACATAAGGGTGTGAAATCCAGCTCTTATAAATATCCCCTTTTACATTATGAGGGAAATTATTCATGTTTTTAATATGCATGGGCTTCCTCACGCATTTATTTATGTGCTAGGTGATAAAAACAAAATTTAATATTCCCTTTAGCTGTGTGCTAAAGTGGGAATATTACATTCTGCCAGATCTGGTATAAATCTCCTCAAAACGTTGATTTTACCAATGAATGATCAGAGTTCTTTAAGATTTATTGGATGACTCATTTTAAATATTCCTTCAATTATGCTAGGGTCAATTCTGATTCCATCTTGAGAAATAATATGACCTAGAAATTTTCCTTCTTCAAGTCCAAACAATGTTCTGTTAGGATTAAGGGAAATTCTGAACTTTCTTCATTTTTCAAAAACTCTTCTTAGTTTTTCTAAATGATCTTCATAATTTTTATACTAAATTGTGATATCATCCAGATAAATTATAGTAAAATGACCAATTTCATCAGCAAATGCAATCTCCATGGCCCTTTGAAATGTAGCTCTAGGTTTCATTAATCCAAAGGGCATTTTCACATACATGAAAGTCCCCCCAAGGAGTTGTAAAAGTTGTCTTGTATTGATCATAAGGATGTACTAAAACTTGATTATAACCAGAGAATCCATCTAACAAATAAATACTACTGGAACCTACTACCCTCTACAATATGTGGTTCATTTTTGGTAAAGGGAAATTGTCCTTAAGAGATACCTTGTTAAGATTTCTAAAGTCAATACAAAGTCTGATTTCACTTATTTTATTTCTAGTTGGCACAATATTGGATACCCATTTGGAATATATGAGTGGAACTATGATTCTTGAATCATACAGCTTAATTTATTTCTCAACCAAAGGCATCAAAACAAGGTTTATTCTACGTTGTTTCTGTTTGAAAGGTTTTTGATCCTCCTTGATTAGAATATTATGTTGTATGATGCTTGTATCATAATATTTTAAATCCTCATAGCTCCAACAAAATACATCTATAAATTCTTTGAACATGGCTATATATCTTCTTTTTGTAATAATAGGTAGTGATTTTAATATTTTGATGATTTTGGTGTTTTTTTCAGTGCCTATATTACATTCTTCAATGTTCGTTCCAGTTGGTTCCATTTTGGGTTTTTTAGCCACATCATTAAAGTCAAATAATTCTTCTAAAGGGACCAGCCCTCTAGGCAAAGTATTGTCTTTGAATTGGAGTACCTCGAATTCTTATTTTCTAGGGTCTTTATGAATTTCTGTGTTATGTACAGTGTTATTAGATGGTATATTTACATATTTTTTTACATAAAAAAAATTAGTTTGTTTTTCTATAGTATTTTGTTCATCAGCAAGACTTTCTTCCTCACAATATAGGTCTATATTTCTATCTTCAAAACCATCCTTATATTATAGGAAACTTTTGATTTGTTTGTCACTTCCAAAAACTTGCTAGTATCTCATGTTATCTAGCACAGAAGGACGATGTTTGACCTTGATTGTGTATTGTTTGTTTGGATGAGGAAGTTTACATGTGCTTACTGAAAAGGCTAGACCATTTGCTAGGAAATTTTGATTTATGGGAATAATAGCTAAATCATATTCATCAAATGTTCTCAATAAAACAAGTACAACATTTCTATAATCTCTTAATCTTGGATTTTTTGGTGCATATTGTCCTTTTATTTGTTTTATTACTAACTGAGAATCACCATGTACCAAAATCCTCTTTGCTCCTAATATTTTCAACATCTATAATCCTAGGAGTAAGAATTCATACTTTTCAATGTTGTTTGTGAAATAAAACTTTAACTTGTACGAATGACCTTGTGCACTATTGATTCCTGCATTATACACCCAAATACCTACCCCTGAGCCAACTTTTCCACATGATCCATTAAAAATCATGTTCCAAAGAGTTTCATTTTTATGATTTGTTTGTATTTGATTGTCATCATTTCTTTTAAGATCATTTTTTTTATGGGTAACATGTGAATCAATGCCTCCATCATTATACAGAATGAAAGAGTCAAGGTTAGTGTGAATATAGTACAAAGGGTAATTGTGTGGTTTTTATTGACTAATCACCGTGTACTTCATTAATGTTTCGCTATACAGTCTTCTTGGTTGACCAAACACAGGTATTGTATCATATGTCATGTCCATTTGTAGGGTCCCTTTTAATTTTTCTCTGCATGAGTGAGATAAAAGAATTCCACACTTAGGGGGGATGTCAGCTACAAGGATGTCCATCACCAAAATATTTGCTGGTATTTGAGCTAGAGTGAGACAAATATATTCGATAAGACCTAGGCACCTAAATTTGTTGGAATAAAAAAAGTACAAATATTTGTATGGTCTAGTGATTTCAGGGCCAAGCTTCTCCATGAAAACCTTTGGCATAAGGTTATGTGATGCCACCGAATACAACATGCCATTATGGAGAATCTTGTGATGAACATTTAGACTGATATAAAATGGAGGGACACCTCCTTCTTTGGGTTTACCATCAACTTCTGGCCCAAACAAAATTTCAGGTTGATCATCACTTAAATTTATAGTGTCAGTAATCTCCCCTATGTTTAGTACTTTTAGGACTTAAGACCTATACAAAATCTTGTTGAAAAATTTAGTGAGAGGGATAGATATATTCAATTTTGCAAGTTCACTCTCAATACTAAATGGTGTTGGAGTGTTTAGCAGATTTGAAAAGTCAATTCTTTCATCCAATACCATTTGGTTAATTTTAGTTTGTTTTCTTGTAATAGGAATGTTTGTCTCAGAAATTCTGGTAGGAATATCTACTGTTTTCTTGTATTTTTTTCTGTTTTTTTCTTTTCTAAGTTATTTACATTTTTCTTTGATTTTTTTGTTGTTTTCTTAACATCATAATCAAATAATTTCTTGGCAAAATTTTCTGAATTATTTTTATTGGAATTATATAAGTTTTTCTTTATTCTTAAATTGTATTGTTTGTGAACCTCCATAATGGAATTCTCAAATCATAGTTTGTAATCATCATATTATTAAGATTCTAACTCTATTTGGGTCAGTGAAAACAATCCTTGTTCTTCTTCAGTGAGAAAAATATAGTCATCTTCATTAATCCCCATTAAATTTAGCTGATTTTCCTCAACTTCCTCACCTACTCTTTCATCTTCATCAACATAATTCTCTTGTAATGTTGGTCTGATCTGTTGATCAGGACCTCTTTTCTCTCTCTGTCTAGTATGAGGAGGGTTTATTCTTGGATTCTAATTTTTGTTTTGAGCTGGTTTATTTTCTCTAGGAATAGCTCTCTCATTTAGAATAATTATTTCCATCGTCCTCTCCATAGTTCTTACCAAATTTTCAATTTTAGCATCATATGTAGAGGCTATAGGTTCTTATCTTATAGTAACTCTCCTGTCAATTCTCATCCTAGCTCTTTTTGATAACAATTTGGATTCTCCATTCACAAATTATCTTTGCATTTATTCTAACGTTGATGAGTCTCTCTCCCTAAGTTGATAGGCCATGTCTAGGTCAAAACCATCTGGGAATTTATTGAGGACTAACCCTTGTGGTGGTTTCATGTGGGCAGGAAGTGTGTTGTATATATTTTTAAATGTAGTACAGTAGTCTTGTACACTCTCTCCTGGAGAACTCTTGATACTCTCATGTTCTGATAAAATTTGTAGTGGAGTTTTCTTTATTACCCATATATTAATAAATGTTTGGTGAAAAGCAGGGAGATCATGAATGTTATTAACAGTTAAACCCTTGAACAATTTTCTGACTTCACCCCCTAAACTCTAAGAAAACATTCTCAATTTCACATTGTCTTAATCAATTTCTTGTAGGTCATAACAATCATTAATTTTATCTATATGTTGTTGGGCAGTCACAGGACCAGACCCATCAAATTGTGGAATCTTAGATTGGTAATCCTGGGGAATAGGGGTTAAAGGTGTTGGCAACACCAATGGGGCATATCTAGCTGCCATGATTGGTGGAGGTGGTGGAGGGAGGTGAATACTAGATGAGGTAGGATGAGAAGAGGTAGTGGGAGAAGATGTTTTTGAAACAGTTTGAGTGTCGGGATGATAAAAAGTAGAGGCGGGGATTGTGGAGGTAGTATGACTAACTGACCTAAGATGGAATGTTTGAGATGTAATTGAAGAATATGCTATGGTTAATAAAATTAACTTTAGAGACTGTTGGAGGTAGGCATCATCAACATTTTAGGTAGACTTTGTCACCAAATCTTGGAGAGTATCAAAGTCTTCGAGAAGCTAGATATCAGATTGAAGTTGGGAGTGGCATTCTCTCATTAGACTTTGATGTAGGATAGATGGATCACAAAGTTTATGGTAATTCCAATTCCAATATTTGGTCCCAAATAGACCTTGTTCAAAATTTAAATCAAATTGAATGTCTTGCAAAGTGACAAATTTTTTAGGGAGTTAGATCTATGAAGAAATATACTACTAGTTTGACTTTCAGTTGTTGGAGTCTTTCTCAAAATCTTCTCAGGATTGGCTACTATAGGAGGAGGATTTGGATTAGGATGGGATCTAGTGGATATTATTTTAGGATCTAGAATTTAAATCAGAACCATAGACAAAATAATTATTTGAAACTGAAAGAAACCAATCTTAAAATAAATTTTATCATACAGTTCTTTTAACTAGGGTTTCTGTCAAACCAGGAGGTAACTCCTTAAATCAGAATATGTATTAGCTGAAGAATGTACATGCTCTTATAGATGGGAGGTGAGGCTATTGGAATTCATCTCCCAATGACTCTTGGCCTTCCTTATTTACTAATATTAAATAATATACAAAAATACAAATGCACACCCATCCATAGGATTAGGTGTCAACATTCCCCCCTTTAATCCAAAGGGATGTTGGTGAGTCCAAGCATCGATCTGAACTTGTCAAACTTTTCTCTTCCAAGTGCTTTGGTGAAGATGTCAGCAGTTTGCTCATTTGTGGAACAATGATGTAGATGGATGGTTTTGGCCTGAACATGATGTCGAATTAGATGGTACTTTGTATTGATGTGCTTTGTTCGATCATGGAACTTTGGGTTCTTGGCCAACTTTATTGCAGAAGTGTTGTCAATCATGAGTGGAGTGGAATACATTTGTTTCATCTGCAAATCTTCCAGGATCTTCCGGAGCCACACAATTTCCTTTGTTGCTTCAGCTGCTGCCACATATTCCGCCTCGGTCGTGGAATCTGCTGGAACTGACTGTTTGCGTGATCTCCATGAGACAGCTCCTGATCCAAGACTCATGGTGTAACCTGTAGTAGACACCCATGTTTCTTTGTCGCCATCAAAGTCTGAATCAGAGTATCCGGTCAAGTTGAAGTCACCTACCTGTGTATATTTGAGTCCAAAGTCTTGAGTCCCCTTCGAGTACCTTAGCACTCTTTTTGCAGCAGACCAATGTCCTTCACAAGGTTTTTGCATGAACCTTGAGAGGATTCCAACAACAAATGAAATGTCAGGTCTGGTGGTAGTCAGATAGATAAGACTTCCTACAAGCTGTATATACTTAGTTGCATCCTCAAATTCCTTCCCTTCAATAGATGTGAGCTTCAAGTTTTGTTCCATTTGAGTGCTTAAGGGTTTACATTCATCCATGCCAAACTTGTTCAAGAGATCTCCAATGTACTTCTTCTGAGAAAGAAATATGAATTTAGGATGTTGAATTACTTCAATACCCAAATAGTAATGAACATGACCCAAATCAGTCATTTCAAAACCTTTCTTCAACTCTTTTTTCATGGATGCAATATAGCTCTCATTGTTTCCTATTATCAAAAGATCATCTACATATACCACAAGATATACAACTATTTTTCCAACTTTCTTAACAAACAAAGTTGCATCATCAAGATCAAAGTGTTTGAAATCAAGTTTCAGAAGATGCTCGGTCAATTTCTCATACCAAGCTCGTGGTGCTTGCTTGAGTCCATACAAGGATTTTACAAGTTTGCAAACTTTGTGTTCTTGACCCTTTATCACAAATCCTTCTGGCTGGGACATATAAACTTTCTCCTTTAGATCTCCATTCAAGAAGGTTGTTTTTACATCCATCTGATGAACTTTCCATCCACTCTGAGCTGCTAAGGCAAAGAGAGTCTGGATGGTGGTCCATTTTGCTGTGGAAGCAAAAGTTTCTTCATAATCGACTCCTTCTTTCTGTGCAAATCCTTTTGCCACAAGCCTGGCCTTGTGCTTGTCAAGTGAGTCGTCTTCTTTGTACTTGTTCTTGTAGACCCACTTACAACCAATTGGTTTCGTTCCCAAAGGCGGATCAACCAGCTTCCAAGTGCCATTCTTTATCAAGGCATCATACTCCTTCTGCATCGCTTCTTTCCATTCATCATGAGAAGCGGCTTCTTTGAAGGAAGTTGGTTCATGATCTGTAGACAAACTCAATTCACAGTTATAAGCAATATCCATATCAACAGGGGAATTAGAATTATCTACATCACCCTCGATTTCTTGAGTGGAACTTCTTGTTCCTGTTTTTCCAACCTCATCAGGATGAACATCCTCCAGTGTCTTTGTCAGCCATTTGGGAGGACCTTTCTGAGATGGCCCCGGCTGGTCACTTGACTGAGTTGGGATTGATTCAAGATTCAATCTCCCAATTCTGTCAATCACATCATCCAATGTGTCATCCATGGTTGTTTATTCATGCGGGGGAGAGAGTGCTTCAGGATATGATTCCACAGTTTGATTTAATATCAGAATCCCCCTTTCAAGGTGTGGAATCACATTATCAAACTCTTGGAAAGACTTTGCATGTGTGAATCTGTCCAGGCGATCAAGTTGCCGCTCAACAACCTTGTCACTCTTGGAAGATTCAAGAAATATGACATCTCTTTCTATCACAAACTTCTTATTTGTTTCATCATAGAGACGATATCCTTTGGAGGTATTGGAGTACCCCAAGAAGATACATTTTCTGCTTCTAGCACCAAGTTTGTTCCTTTGACCCTTGGGTATCAAGGCATAACAGGTGGACCCAAAGACCCCGAAATGCTTTACCGAAGGAATGTGGCCATGCCACATTTCAAAAGGAGTTTTATTTCTAATTGAACTTGAAGGACACCTATTCTTTATGTAAACAGCACATAGAACTGCATCAGCCCAAAAAATCAATTTTACATTCTTGAAAAATAACATGGAGCGGACCATATTTAAAATGGTTCTGTTCATTCTTTCAGCTACACCGTTCTGTTGTGGATTATATGGCACAGCTGTTTGATGTTTGATTCCATGTTGACGAAGATAATTTTCAAATTCATTTGAGGTGTATTCTTTTCCATTATCAGTACGTAGAGAGCCAATATGTGTTTGTGCATCATTTTCAATCCATGCATGAAAATTCTTGAAAGTTTGAAAAGCATCAGACTTATTCTTCAGCAAGTAAATCCAACACATTCTGGTGTAGTCATCAATAAATGTCATCATGTATTTGTTTCCATTTGCAGAAGCAATAGGCATAGGGCCACATAAATCTGAATGAACAAGTTCAAGTTTCCTATGTGCTCTTGAGTGTGAATCATGAAATGGCTGCTTGCTATGCTTTCCTAGAATACATGCATCACATTCCTTAGGTTTTCTAGGAATTGTAGGCAGTCCATCAACACCATTTTTCTTCAACAAACGAAGGCTGTCATAATTTAAGTGTCCAAATCTAGCATGCCATAAAGGACTTGATGGAAATGTACCTTCATCATGATGTGAACTGAATGCAAAGTTTTGAGCATGAGCAGATGAACCTTTCAGCTTCAAGAGTCTCCCTTCTTCTATTCCCTCCATGAAAAGTGAGTGATCTGATGCTTTTCTGACCTCTGCCTTGCCATCAAACAAGTGAATTGAGTGTCCTTGCTGCCGGATTTCGACCAGGGACAGCAAGTTTCTCTTCAACTCAGGGAGGTATAGAACCTCATGTAGGATATGATCAGGAAGACCAGGCAGTTTAAGCCTGACTGTGCCAAGCCCCGATGGCTTGAGTTTGGATTTATCTGCGAAATATACTGCTCCATCAACTTTGTCAGTGAAATCTTCAAAAAAATCTTTTCTAAATGTCATGTGACATGTTGCTCCCGAATCTAGCAACCAATCATCTCTCCATGAAGTAAATGAAACATCAAATAGGTTTTCAGTTACTCCATTGTTACAATGTGCTAGAACATAGTGAGCGGATTCAGGTGCTTTACCTTTGTCTTTGTCATTGGTTTTACCTTTGTCTTGATTTCTGTGCTGCTCAATTTTTTCCCATGGTGTTCTGCATCTGGATGCATCATGTCCATCTCTATTGCACCGTGTGCAATGAATATTGGATTTGTCAGCTTGTCTGCCTCCCCTTTCTGTGAAGTTTCTTCTTCCTCTTCCTCTTATGCCACCTCTTCCTCTGGATGAATCTGGAGTATGACTCTTTTCTCTATGTGCCAAGTATGCAGCCTCTTCGGAAGATGAAGGGACTGTCATCTTCCCAAAAGCTTTCTCTCTTTCTGCAAACTTTTTCTCAAGTTTATCAAAGGTGATATGCTCAAAGTTTCCACTTGCTTGCAAAGACTCAAGATAATGTGAGTAAGTCGGATATAATGCCTTAACATATGCTATGAGAGGTATGTCCATTTTCACACCAGTGTTTTCAATGTCATGCATTATAGATCTTACTTCTGAAGCTAAAGCAAGGGGATCATCATTCTTCATTTCAAGACTGAACAGCTTAATCATCAATTGAACATTTTATAATTCTGAATGTGAGTCATAGAGTTCTTTTAGTTTCTTCAAGGCTTCATAGGAATTTGAGAATGATGAAATATGGCGACTCACCTCTTCACTGACGGAGGCTGCAATCAAGGCAATCTCACCTTGCAGTTCTTGTTTTCCCAAATGGCAATCTCTTTGTCTGAAGTGGGCTTTTCTGGTGGGTTTTCTTCTTGTCCTTCACAGATTCCTTTCCACAGCTCATTAAAAATGAGTGTGTGTTTAATCTTCCAAGACCATTCAAGGTAGTTCTCTTTGCTGGAGAGAACCACCCCAACAATTGATATGAGAGAATGCATTAGATTGCTGGAAAAAATCTTTTGAAGAGGAAACAATTTCTGCTATAAAAACTTTCAACTCTTGAAATCTTTCAAATAAAGGGGCAAAAACTCTTGCTGGAAAAAATTCTCTGAGTTTAAAAAACTCTTTGCTGGAAACTAATTCTGCTCAAAAACTCTTGCTGAACACTGAATTTTAAAAAAATATTGTTTGCTATAAACTGAATTCTGCATAAAAAAATATATATATGTATATTTTTTTGTTTGGGAAATAAAAAAAAAAATTATGATTGTGGAGGGATATGGAATGGCGGTATTTGTATGAAAAGAGCGGTATGAAAAGAAGGGCGTAATACAATATGAATGGGGGACAAAACGAATATGGAGTGAAATAATGTAATATGGAGAACATGACGTAATATAAAATGGTGCGTTGCAATATATGAATGAGTTGATGTAAAATGGAGGGAAAGTATATAGGGGAGGTGGTATTATGAATAAGGTGACAGCGTTTTATACATTGACAGGCCACAGGATAGAACATATGAAACCGACGTATTATGAAACCGGTGTATATAGCATATATGAGAGCGGTATTAAATGAGAGCGGTATCAAACCAGGTGTATGAGAGCGGTATCAAACCGGCATTTCATTTGTCAAAGCAGTGGACCAACGTTTTATTTAAACTGGCGTTTTCAATTGATAGTCAAACAATGAACCAGCGTTGTATACAAACGAAGAGTGTGCAATGAACATGCTGATACCAGTATTGTAAGAGGGCGTAAGACAGTATGACTGCGTTGAAAAATAAGACAGCGTATTATGGAAGACAGCGTGTTACATTTGAATAGTGTGCGGACTGTATATGCAGTGGTATTATTAAAACAGTGATGTATCCAAAGGAGGGGCGCTATGGAATGGAGAGCACTGTATCAGTGGAACGCTCTATTACATATGTGACAGAGAGCGCTATATTATTGACAAACAGAACGTTGTATCAATGGAAGGAATGGAGGGGATGGTGTGAGGGATGGAATGGGGAAGGCGATGGGTAGGTGTAAGATTGTAGGGAGAAAGTGAGGGAATGGAGTGAGGGAAGTGGGTGAATCGATGGAGAACGGAGGAGGCCCAAAAGGGCGTTAAAAAAAAATTGAAATTGAATCTGCAGAATGACAGAGTTGCAGGACTGCTGGAATTGCAGAATGGCAGAGCCTGCAATTTGCAGAATGACAGAGCCTGCAGTCTTCAGGAGTTGCAGGAGCTGGAGCTGCAAATGTCAGTACTATATAGGGAAAAAAAATGCAGAATAACAGTCTAGCAATTAAGAGCAGCAGAAAACTATTAAAAAATATGACTGAGCAAAGGATAGGGAGTTACACCACAGGGCAGAAATGCCAATAGTGGGGCTGGCTCTGATACCATGTCAAACCAGGAGGTAACTCCTCAAATCAGAATATGTATTAGCTGAAGAATGTACATGCTCTTATAGATGGGAGGTGAGGCTATTGGGATTAATATCCCAATGACTCTTGGCCTTCCTTATTTCCTAATATTAAATAATATACAAAAATACAAATGCACACCCATCCATAGGATTAGGTGTCAACAGTTTCTAAATTCGAATGAAAGAGTTTTTTTTTTTTCTTTTTAGTTAAATCCCTAGTATATTCGCCACTACGTTATCACTCTATAATTTATAATATTTGAAAGACTAAACTATAAAGGACGACATAAAACTACTTTGGATCCTGGGATCTAGCCCTCCTAGACTTAGAGAGGGATCTCTGTGTAAGATTTATATTTGTTCTTAAACTTTTCAGATATTAGGCTAGTTAAATTAATGGTGAGAGTTGTTTTTGATTGATAGTTTTTTGGTTGGATTTAAGGGATCTCTTTAAATTGTTTCCATTGGGCTATGGAGTCAAAAAAGCTGGGTGTATGCATCAATTTTCAAGAGCAATTGCAAGGCAAGATAGTTGTATATATTGGTTCTTTATAACAAAGTGAAATATGGAATGGAGAAAATGGATTTCAGTAGTGGTGTTGGGTGAAAATATTGTCATTTAATTCTGTTGTAGTACTTGCCCAAATATTTAATTTTTCAATCCGAGGTTCGTAGGCTTACGAGGCACATGCACTATATATGCAGTACCGAAGTGGAAATAATCTAATATAAATTACTGAAATCAAATTAATCTAGGAAGGCATTGAAACACTAACTAGGAAAGCAGAAAATTGCATAAGGGAAAAGAAATACAACATGTGAAGAGTTGAATGAAAAACAACATATGTGAGCTCGCAAAAATAAAGCTATCTCAAATTACATTACAAGAATCAAATGAAAAATCATGAAAGCGTAACAATAAAAGAATATGAATCAAAGCTAAGAATCCCCTTCTCCTAATTACAAGACTATCTCTCAAAACTCAAAAACTTATGAAATGAAGAGAGAGCACTCTCTTATATACATGAAGAAGATAACCATCTCATAATGACATATCCATTATTCTCTCAACCACTCTCAACTACTTTCCCATTATTACAATATATGATCCCTTAAAATTCTCCACACATCTCTCACATATCTTGGATAAGATATGCCAACCAAATCCTCCATGATCTTCTCCTTAGGAATAGGCTTGAATAATTATCTCCTTAAAATGGTGGAGGAGATATTCGAGAAGACTCTTGCAATTAATCCTTCACATATCTCTTACACCTTACAAAGCTCAAATATTCTTGAGATATATATAAAAACATGTATATTTTCTAATATTTAATCATGAATTCACTTATAATACAAAAATGAGTAAAGTGGAAAATAAGAAGGTGAAACCCCAATGTATTTATGAAAATGATATGATGAAAGGTTAATGGGATGATGAAATGTAAGGAATAGTGAAGGGAAAGGTGGATAAAAATACGACATTTCTGAGTCCCAACATCCTCCCCAACTGAACTTGTTGCATGTCCTCATGCAACCATGCATGGATCTCTTTAAGAACGTTTGGAATCTAAACTTTAGCTTTACATGATGATGTATTTTTAATAATGAATGTTTTCCAAGCTATGTGAAAGACATGAGTAACAACTTACATTTTCTTATGGTTGGTTCTTGTGTGACAACCATGAATACAAATAATGATGGTTCTTGTGTTAACAACATTCATTTTGTTTTCTGTTCCCTTTCTGCAATAATAATGTAAACACTCAGTCAAAATCATAAGCTATCAATGTTCATAAGAAAACATCACTGTGCATAAGAAATCCCTTTTGTAATATTCATGAAACATGCCAATATGTATATCAATGTGTATGAAGCAAAGTGCAACAAAGTATCATTGGAAAAGAAATGTCAGTGATTGGTAAATGAGATAAAAAAATGGAGTGATAGTGGTGTAAAAATGGAATCATGATTAGTGAATATGTAGTGAATATAGTTCCCCCCCCCCCCCCAAACTGAATTGGTTTCATGTCCTCATGCAACTTGGCATGGGTCATGAAAGGAAATAGAGCATGGTGAGGGAATTTTCCAAAATATTAAAGTCATCATATAAGGAATTGCATGATTAAATATTAGAAAACAACATACCTCCATTTACCCAAGAATGATGAACTATGCAATAGGAATGTAGCTGCTGCTGCTACTAGATCATGAAAACATGACTAGTGTTGTAGCTGCAACTATTGTAACTACTAGATCAGAGAATATGTGACTGTGGTTGTTAGAACATGGAAGGTTTTACTACAGCAGGATCATGAAAATGTAATTGTGAATGTTGATGTTGCTGTAACTGGATCATGGGAAATGAAGGAATCTGAACTGCTGATGTTGAATCATGGAAAAGATAAAGGATGAAAGTGGAACTGTGTTACTCTCATAGATCAGAATTCATGCTGTTGTAACTACTGAGGGAGTCGTGAAAAAGTGTATAGCCTTCACTTGCTACAAAAATTGATGGTACAAGTATAATCATGCGAAGGAATGTGTCGGTGTCGAGCATGAAGAGAAATCATTGGATTATCGACCATTGATGAATGTCGTTAAGAAATGCGAGGCAAACTCACCACTGATGTCAATGAGTGCCAAGGTACCCGAGTACATATTGTGAAATGCGAATAGAGGGGTTGACATCAAGCCATTTGCAAGATCTGACGATCAAAGGACATTGATGTATTCTCATGATTGTCAACGAGAGAACTTGCCATTAAGGCATGCAAGTCTCAAGGTACCCAAAAGGAACTCTAGTCTATATCCTAGAGAAGGTACTGAGGTCGATGGGGTAAGAATTGTTGAAAGGTGGGCCTTAAGGAATCCCACATCAGTCAATGTGAGTTTCTACAAAGAGATTTGGTAGGAATATAAATGGAAAGAACTCATGGGAAAGCAGTGTGGATCAACATGGCGAGGAAAAAAAGGCAATGTAATCATGGAAAGGGAATAAGTTTTATTCAGAAGGTAAACTAGAAGGAAAAAAATAAGCTGAAAAGGATAAAGGAATGTATGCAATTCAAAAAAATAGGCGTGCATGAAGTCGTGAAGGATAAGGCAATGGAAAATGAGCTTCAACACTAGGATGGTCAGTCGGCTTTGAAGGAGAAATGTTACAGTGTCACAACATGGATAATGGAAAAAGTGGAAATGTTGGTGTATCAGCATGGTCGCTGTGTAACAGCAAACATCAAGAGGCACAAAAAGTTTCTGGATAATAGCAAACATCATGATGTTTATGATGAGTTACAACTCCTTCAAGCTGTTTATGAAAGCATGTTTCTCAAAAAGTTTTGTGATCTTTGAAAATCACTTCAGCAGCAAAATGCGATCATTTCCGAAACCTGAAAAAAACTTAGTACAAATCCTGTATGAAAACTTCGTGAGAGCATTGTCAAACATAAGATGGAAGAATAAGTAAAAATGTGAGAAAAATAAAGAAAGTGTGTGTTAACCTATCTCCTACGTTGATTTCATCATCGATAGCTGTCAAAGTGACTTCAAGAAAACAAATTAATGTCAAGCATAAAAACATGCGTTCATATCGTTTTCCGGAATTTATTGAAAGTTCCATTTGCAATTCTCATGGTTTTATAATTTTTTATGATTTTTTATTTATGTTGATAATACACACCAAAAGAAAAGGAAAAACAAAACAAGAAAAATCAAAGTCAGATCTCCATTCCTTGGCATGCTTTGCAAAGTATAGCAATACTGTCTAGGCGCTAGAAAATCTTCAGTTTCTTGATGATTCATGTCACTAAAGTTCTGAAAGTTAAATAGGTTTCTTAGATGCACTGTTAAATTCATTCAAGCAATTGGAAATTGGGCAAAGTATGATTTGCATCGATTTTCTGCAATAATCTCACTTACTTCTTTGCAAGATTGGACCTCTACATCGTCAGATATAGTGGAATATTCAAAACATTCAATTGTAGCATTCCTAAGTATCCAGTAACAATCATCAAGCAGACGATCCTAGCATCTTGAACATTAGTGTAATGAAGCAGTGTGTAAAATGGAGATAGTGAGCATGAGAAAACAATCATCTTCTGGCATAAAATCCAACATAAGCATAAGAATCAACATAAAGCTCATGGGCCAATTTCAAGTTTCGTTCTGGTGAAAAATCCTTTGTGAGTCAAACATCTCCTCTGAGTGCCTGGTGTTAGCATGTCGCCTCTAGGCATAAAATCCTGAAAGAAAAATGTTATAAGACAAGATATATCAAAATAAAATGCAACCCATGGCTTGACTCTTGGCTTGCAGAAGGTATCAGCAATTTCCTCTCCCTATCACGCATAGTAAATTCAGGGCTCCAGACTAAGTTTTTCTTTAAAGATAATCCAACCCAATTTACGAGTGCGCCAGACAAGAAAGGAAATATGGGTTGTGTTTTGATTCTGATTGGTAATTTGCATTAAGTCTACTGTATTTGCATATCGCAAAAACTGATGACATTGTTTACATCTTTGGAGAATTTCCTTTTTGAAGATTTTACATTTGATTGCTACAAAGGATTGTTTTTATCAAATCTTTGTTCAGATCATATCAAGCTATGATGATGATGACAGATCTCAAGAGGGAAACTAGGTTTAGGTATGGTTTTAAGATGAGGTGGATTTCCTATTAAAGGGCGCGGGTTTTACATGCCGTATTGGCAAGAAATAGAAGGAACTCTCCTGTATTGATAAATAAACTAGCAATGCAAGCACACCCTAAATATTCTTGAAGGATTCTACATGCCCTGAAATAGAGAAACGCATGTCATGATCCTTGCCACCCCACTCGTTTACTGGTTTCTCTCAGCAGTGTTTAGAATCAAGTCCTGTACGAAAGAATACTACAACAACATACCTACTAGATGCATAAGCATATTAGAAGCATAAGCATAAGCATGCTCTTTTCATAATGGCTGTAACAGCTTATAAAATCTAAATATTATGACTTGACAAACAACCCAGAATTACTTGCTTTGGAATGAACGACTATAATTCACCACGAGAAAAGGTAATTGGTAAATTCTAAAGTCCCGTGACCTGAAGACAACAACCTCAAATCAGGATCTCATCCATCTATCAACAATATCTAGCAAGTACAGAAAGATGAGATCCCCTTTTGTGATTAGTGATTATAAAACTAGCACTTTCAAGAGGCAACCAAATGCGAACACCAGATCCGATAAGTAAGTTGGCTGGGTAACATGATGGGTATCATCCCAAGAATAGGCACATGGGTACCTAAATCGCCCACACCCGAGAGTGTCCACTACTTGGATTAGTGTATAATAAAATGATAAATTCTCTCAATCAGTTGAAGCATTATATCCCGTGAGGGTAGTGCGAGAGTGGAGAGTCATCTCCTTGAATTTTTGCCCAAATATGGTCATGATTCTGACTAAGATATGACGATGCAGGGTCGGGGCAGCAAAAGGGCTTGGAATACTTAGTGAGTTAGAGTATTGCTGGTGTAGTCTGGAGCATGTGTGTAAATAGTAGGGAGAACAAAGCTAACGAGGCTCAGGAAAAGACCAATAATCATAGTTTTCATTCCGTCAGGGGATTCTCGTAAGAATAAATCCAGCTGTCCAGCATATATAAATGCTTCTCTTGACCTACCAGTATAAATTGTGGAATACGAATACACTAATGGGGATTCACGTGTCTAAGAGCCCATGATGTATGATCACAGTGTATCACCAAAATTCCCTACCTCGAAAAGATAGCATGAGTTGTTAAAATAACTCTAATAATATCATGCAGCAGTGGTTTCATTACCTCTTTTGGCTGGATTTTTTCATATCCCATGATAAGAATGCTTCCTCCAAGAGAAACGATGGAGAAAAACTCGCAGCTAGTAAGGAAGGGATCCATCAAATAAGCAATAGCATAATCGTTTAATCTCGATAAAGTATGGCGACGGATAGAAAATTTAGGAAGGCCAATCCATAAAAATAGTTATATGATAGTGATACTTATGGGATTTGGTTCCTATTATCTTGAGATACGAAAGATAGTGTAACAACCCATGGATTTTGGCCCATATTTCTCAATCAGCATCCTCATAGTATCCTAGTTTTTGTTATGAAACCCAAATTAAATGTGAGAATTAATCATGGGAGAAAATCCCATCTTTCGAAATATGAAAACAAATAAATAATAATTATTTTTTACTTTATTGCGATTTCATTTGTTTATTTCTCATTGTTTTGGTTTGTTGTTTCTAGTTGCAAATTTATGAAACACTAGGCGGAGAGATGGCATCACTACGGTTCAGCCATAAATGAATAGACGGAGACAAAAACTTAAAAGTTCGCGCACAGTCCAACGAAACTCACAATTATCTTATTTTCCCCAAGCGAAACGATGAACCTAGGAAATTTTGAGATTTAATTGTTTTTGTAGGTTTTATCATCTAATTGCTTGTTGTAGGTTTTAGTATGGCCAGAAAACACAATCAATTGCAAGCGAGACACAGTTTCAGAAAAAAAAAAATGATTTTCAAATTAACAATAAAATCGATTAGGCATATTGCAAAACATGAATTTATTTATTCCTGAAATTAGTCTAAATCATCCCTATTTTCTGATCCTCTCCATCGCACTAAGCACGGAGGACAGCATACTTATTCTAGGTAAAAGTAAAACTGAAAATGAAATAAAAAACTGAAAATGAAAGCCTAGCTACTCTATACTAATTAGAATTTAAAAATTAGTTACGTGTAATTAAACTTCGAATGAAGCCACTCACGTAGCAGTAACAACAATATATTCAGTAGCAATTTTTCAAATGAAAAATGAAAATATTCGAGAGTGAATGAGTCTAGTTACTGTGTTCGCAAATCAACTAAATAAAAATAAAAAGAAGAATCTAATCGAGTACTTATCTGGAACCATTGTTCCATAAGGCTTCGATAGGCACAATTTCTTTCACGTAGATCATGTTGTAACTCCTCTTCTTCTTCCCCGATCTCCTGTTCGAATGATTGTTCGCCATCAAATATGCAGGATTCTTCAGATGTTGAATCTTCACTTATTTCTTAGGGAGTAGTTGAACCTTTAATTCTTGTCAAGATCTCCTTTTCCAAGGAAGAGGAGAACCTGACTTCTGCTAGGATTTGAGTGAGTAGTTCCAAGCTGAAACTCATTGTAAAACCATGCTGAAAAAGGGATTCTTATTGCACCCAAAACTTAAATGTAAAAATCTTAAATGAAAATAAACTACTTGCGTAAATAAAAGCACTCATTCTGAAACATATGAAAAAAAAAAACTCTTCACAGTTGCGGAAATCAAACACACTTGCAGAAATTGAAATTCACACTTGCAGAATTTGAAAATCACACTTGCAAGAATTGAAAAAAATTCACACTTTTCATAAATGTAAACACACCCTACATTCCCTGACCCATATGAGGCCGAGCCCGTTACAGTATCTTGAATGGTGCCTAGGCGTTTCCCCATGTATTACCACCCTGACACCTCGGAGTTAGGAACATGTCTAAACACACTTGCATGAAAAACCAAACTAAACTTCAATCCATCGTGCCTCTCTTGCAATGGCCCCAAAATTTTAGGTGAAAATATTGTCGTTTAATTCTGTTGTAGTAATTGCCCAACTATTTAATTTGTCAATCTGAGGTTCGTAGGCTTACGAGGCACATGCACTATATATGCAAGACCGAAGTGGAACTAATCTAATCTAAATTACTGAAATCAAATTAATCTAGGAAGGCATTGAAACACTAACTAGGAAAGAAGAAAATTGCATAAGGGAAAAGCAATACAACATGTGAAGAGTTGAATGAAAAACAACATATGTGAGCTCACAAAAATAAAGCTATCTCAAATTACATTACAAGAATCAAATGAAAAATCATGAAAGCGTAACAATAAAAGAATATGAATCAAAGCTAATAATCCCCTTCTCCTAATTACAAGACTATCTCTCAAAACTCAAAAACTTATGAAATGAAGAGAGAGAACTCTCTTATATACATGAAGAAGATAAGAATCTCATAATGAAAGATCCACTATTCTCTCAACCACTCTCAACTACTTTCCCATTATTACAAGATATGATCCCTTCAAATCCTCCACACATCTCTCACATATCTTGGATAAGATATGCCAACCAAATCCTCCATGATCTTCTCCTTAGGAATAGGCTTGAATAATTATCTCCTTAAAATGGTGGAGGAGATATTCGAGAAGTCTCTTGGAATTAATCCTTAACATATCTCCTACACATTACAAAGCTCACATATTCTTGAGATATATATAAAAACATGTATATTTTCTAATATTTAATCATAAATTCACTTATAATACAAAAATGAATAAAGTGGAAAATAAGAAGGTGAAACCCAAATGTATTTATGAAAATGATATGATGAAAGGTTAATGGGATGATGAAATGTAAGGAATAGTGAAGGGAAAGGTGGATGAAAATATGACATTTCTGAGTCCCAACAAGTGGTTTAAAAGCAGTTAACTATTCTTAAACTAGACATCAGAGGAAAAAAATTTAAATTGTAAACTCAGCCAAACTTAAGGTGCTCTATGCAAAAAATCTTAATCTTCATATTTATGTTTTACAATTAGGAAATGATACATTGAAAGAAAAAAAAGTGGAAACATTAAACATAGTAAAGAAAATACATCCCAGGAAAAAAAAACACATGAATCTTGCAAAATGGTCCTTTTTATTAATGCTCGAGCTCCAAAATTACAATTTCTCCAATTGAAAATGCTTATAAACTAGGGTCCAACCCCAAATACTGAATAAAAATGTTATATTTAAACCAATTCCTACTGATTTTCATATCAACAGAGGAAATATGTTATTTATTACAATGGTAATTGAGTATTGACAATTGCGACCACTGCATGGACACATTAAACAATTTTCACAGATGGCCAAAATTTTCAAAAATCCATTATTGAGTGTTGTAGTGGACTTCTATGCTATAAAATCCAAGTTTTATGTGTTATAGTAATACATTGGGTCTATTTAATTGAATTATGAGCTAAGCTGGTTGTTCCGCTGTCATGTTGAGCTATCACCCTTCCTGAATGTCACACAATTTCTCCCATTCCTCTAGACTCAGAATCTTGATCCTGATTAATATTCTACAGATTTCATCAGTTTTTGTGTACTTCATGAATTTTGGCTTCAACTGAAATATGTGCTTGATTTCATGTTATATGAAGATTTCATTGCTGAGAACATCATAGAAATCCCTCCCTATCATAGTGTTCTTCATATTAGCATGCTTGGATGCATCCTTGGATATGTCAGTGAGCTTCTTTACATAATCTGGCTTTGCCATAAGCTTGTCATTTATCACAAAGAAGGAAGGAAATCCTTTCTTGTTGAGAGATTAAATGCTATTGAAGAATTTGATTACTTCAATATGAGGCTGATGACACATATCTTCAACCTGTGCAACTAAACTCTTCTTGTTTAGCACTTTATTGACTTCAAGTATGGTTGCTATCCTGTCTTCTACTCCAAGGGGTTCCAACTCAAAACTGTTTTGGGAATTTATAAATTTAATGATATTGTTAGCAGTTGCTAGCTTGTCTCCAAGTTCCTCATTTTCCGTTTCTATTGCAACACTTACTAGATGAAAAGATCTCTCTTCTAAAAATTTAGCTGGATTGATGGCCATATCTCATTCACGGGGTCAATTATATTTAGCCAGATTATTTCTTTGATTCTTCCTACCATGTCCCCAATTGAATACTCCCGAAGAGAGTTCTGCAGACTCTCTGTCAATTTCTTACTGATCTGTAATTCTGTAGCATGTGCTGAATCAATCCTCTTTATTTGATCTTGTAGGGTAGTGACTTGGTCTTGATATTTTTTATTTCGGCTATTTGTAAAACATATTTTACATAGCATTAGCTAACTCCTCAGTGCCTCCACTTGATGTACTTGTAGCTGTAGATGTTTCTAGATGAATGAAAACAAGAGGGACTTCTTGTAATGGAATCATGGCCTTAGATGCTTCTTTTGTTGCTTCCTTAACTACCTCTCTTACTGCTTTTTGTTTCTCTTTTATCATTTTCCCCATCTCATTTTCCATTTTCTTAATATGTTTAGCTTGTTCAATGGTTAGTTGCATCATTTTGGCCTTATGTGTCTCATTTTACTCTATATCCTTTGTTAGAGGATCTTTTGTTTCTGGCATCTTGAGCCGCTTCCACGAAGGAGCTATATCTGCAGCCTTCTTCTTTACAATTTCTTCTACCACAACTAGGTTAGTTGGGTCATACCCAATTTGTATCACTAAATCCTCTAGGGATTTTATTCTTTTATCCTTGGCCATGAAGGAATTATTTTCCATTTTAAGTTGTGACTGTGTATTGGACAATGTAACTTGCAATTTTGATAGACTCATGGCTGTACTGGTCAATGTGGAGGAGATCGTTTCTCATGTCTTCTTATGCATCTCCATTTTGTCTATTGGATTAATGTTCTTCACATCAAACTCAAAATAAGTTTTCTTGTAGTCTGCTGCAGTTTTGGGCTGAGGGATTTGTGCTTCCAAGAAATCCATCTTCATTCTTCCCTTCTCAGAGTCAAAGGTTGATAAAAGCCTGCTCTATGAACTACTTGTATCTTTCCAAAACTGATTGTAGGTGTTGGTTTTAAGTATCTCATTCCTTATTCTGATTTCTTTGAAAGTTTCATATATATTCTCCTCCTTTTTCCCTGCAGTTGCAGTAGATGTAGGAGTCTGCAAACTATGCTAATAAAATGGAATGGTGGAAGAAGGTGTTGAGAAAATGTTTTTCCCACCTACTAGAGAAGAGATTGGTGAATCCTTGATAGTGATAATTGTTTGTTGATATTTCTCATTTCTCTGGCCAATGTCCATGTAGACATTGGCTCTCTTTCTGTATTTCATCTTGAAATCTTTGGTGGATGTGTCAATATCCATGTCAGCTTGATCATCCATTATTCTCTTGCTTCGTATTTCCTTCTCTAGTTCCTTTCCCTTGTCTTCTTTAGCCCCTGTAGCTTTCTTTTCTTGTGGAGTTGGGGTTTTAATCCCTGAGGTGGAAATCACTTGTTCTTCAGCCTCTTGCAGTGTGTTGGCTACCCACTCTTCTTGATTCATGTATTGTCCTATCTCCAATATATGTGTGTGGATTTTTTTTCCTCTCTTTTCATAGAGATGATTCCCATTGGGTCATAGGAGCAGCTGAAACTGTGAGTGAACTTCACCTCCTTAAATATCCTATGTGCCTTCTCTCCTAATGCTCTGTTGTTACAAATGAAAGGACCAATATGTGATTTGATCCTGAATTGAGACCATTTTTTTGCAGAGACAAAATGAACCTCATCTTCATTTATCATTTTTCTTATATATTCTAAAGCAAATATCCCCATAGAGAGGTACTTTGGTAGTCTGTAGGGGACCAATTCACACCCACAAACTCTAATCTCTGTGTAATTTTGGTACAAGTACCAATATATTGTTCTAAATCGATCTGTCAACTACATAATATTCTTGATTTCTTGACTAACCCTTGGATTTTTTGCACTGATAAGTGCACTGATTGCTGGACGTACAAATGAATCCACAAAAATCTTGCAAGTGTAATTCTTCTGTTGGGTCCAGAAAATGACTGATTGTGGCTAAGAATAATTTTTTAGCTTCATCATGTGAAATTGAAACTAGTTAGATTGAAAATAAACAAAAATATACACCAACATTGAAGTGTATTCGAACACCTCTTCTGTCTAAAAATTCAAGAACTGATTATGGATAGTATCAATAAGGAATTGGGCATAATTGAACATAAATGAGGGATTATAATCTGAAGAAATAATGGACAAGAAACCAATTATGGCTTCATCAACCCACTAGAATTTGTGATATCCTTGTAAATAAGACAAAACACTAACAATATGATGGGTCCTATCAAGGAAAATAGATGAATGATATGGGGGATTCTTTGTAGGAATTGGGGAATTAGTGGCCATGAAGAGCTCTAAGGCTTTAGCCCTGCTAGCAAAGTCCAACTTCTAATATAACTCTCTAAGGGATTCATAGGAGAAAGGGATGGTGTTCTGAACAATGGGGGCCTGCATCATTTTTTGGATATATTGGGCATCAATAGATAAAAATACCTCCACTACTGGATTCACTACAGATCTGTGGTTGATTTCATAATAGGATTGGCCTTTTCTAATAAATTCTGGACAACTATGGGTTTTGCGAAAAATATAGTTGGAGATTTTGGTTCCCACAATCCTATATCATCAACATCATCAAGTAGTTTGTCCTTAAGCTAGTATTAGACATCGAATAAATCGAAGTTAGACTCTATCTTGTGGATTTTGAAATATCTGTCTGCTAATGCCAAGGGATCCAAGTCCACTTGAGTGTAGACCATAGGATTGAATGGTTTTTGGTCTCGCTTTGGAGGCATTCTGTAAACTATGATAAATTTCACTGTGTCTTTCACTGTGTAAAGAAGAACAAGATTGGAATAATGGGGATAGATAGAGGGAAACGTTGCGGTCAAAATGGGGAAGGGAGAAAATAGAGGGGAATTTTGATTCAATCTGCAGAGCACTATGAGTTGTCTAATTATAACCGAAGGCTGTCTTCACTAATATTTACTATTAATCTTCTAAAAATCGATCACCTATAACAAATGAATCGAATAAGAATGGAAAAATTTTCCTCTGGTACTGAATTCCAATTTTAACAGATGATTGGGCAACTGTTTGTTTGGCACAGGCCCATTGGACAATGGCCCAACCAATTGAATGCGTAACAGATATTTGTTGGGAGTGGATTTGATAGGATGGAGGGGATAGATAAGCAGAGAAATGGCACAACGACATAGGGAAATGGTTTGTTGAACATTAAAAGGCATATGTGGTTTAGAATACAGTGGAAACCTCTTTTCCGAGGGGGCTCCTGGTGGTAAGTGGTAAGGAACAAGGGGTGTAATATTCCCAAATGGGAAAATCAGGAATATAGAACAAATTTCTACAATAGAAATGTAAAACATCATATAAAACTTGAGGCCAATATGGAGCCTTATTATTCATTATATCAGCAACATATATGTATAAAACATAGTACAATATAGAACAAGCCTCCAATGAAGAAAAACCCTCAATAAGAGGTGTTTCTACTATATCAAAATGCTAGAAGATTGCTACAACATAGTCATAGAAGCACTGCTACAACAAATGAGTACATAAAAGATAAATGGCTGATATATGCCTCAAAGATAATGTACAATGCATATCAAGGCTCTATACAAAATCCAAACAAGAACCCAAGTGGGTTTTCAGAAATACACCAATATACAAGATGGGAATCAAATCCCTAGGGTTGAAGATTCACTGCAATATATAAAATGGAAAGGTGTGGCTGATCTGATATGCCAAAGAATATAGCCTCTATTAATAGAATTTCTAGATGAAAGGTTGATACCTTCTCTAGAAAACCTCCTCCCCAAATGGTCTACTGAAACCACCCTGCAACTCCTCCCTAAAAATAACACAGTTCAAGACAGAAACTACACTGTAGGGGCACATAAATAAGTGGCATGATGAGAAATGCTACAATAAAGCTCAAGGCCCTTCCTTAATAACCTCCCAATGGAAAGGAACCCTCCTCCATTGAAAATAAGCACTGAAATGACGAAAATGTGTTATCCACTGCTGCAACCCGCAACATATCACAACCCTCAATAGGATCTGTGTTGTAGATGAAATATGGAGCTTGGCCTAATGTCTGAATGTAAAAATATAGTGCAAAATCCTCCTTTAAGGCTTCTAAAGGATAGAGGTGGGATTCCCGATTAGGAACACCTTGTTCTAAACAGCACTGCAATCTTAGCTAAATAGGTGAAAAAAGTCATATGTCTAAATAGATCATATATCAAAACATAAACATACAGTCATCCTGAAAAGAGTCTCCAACTAAAACTTAGGCCCCACTAATTTAAGACACTACTTCCATGAAAAGAGTCTCCAACTAAAACTTAGGCCCCACTAATTTAAGACACTACTTCCATGAAAAGAGTCTCCAACTAAAACTGTGTTGTCCCTCAATTAATGCCACTACTCCATGACGACGCTACTGATTTGGTCAAATTTGACCCAGTCTACATGCTCCAGCCCCTTTTCACACCTAAGGGTGCTCAATTAAGCTGCCAGTATGTCCCCCGTTCACATTGGAATTGATTTTATTAATATTAAGGAGATTTCCGGATCTCCATATCCTCTTATTCATTAAAAAAGAAATAAAAAAACAAAAATTAATATTCCAACTAGCTCATGGCTAATTGGGAATATTACAGTCCCCCCCTCCCAAATGTTGCTTGTCCTCAAGAAACTGAAAATGTGAGTGTTGCAACGCTTCTCCTCCTCCGTTGGTAACAAATCCATGTGATAAGCTTCCCTCATTAGCCAAGTGTCTCCCAATCCATCCCTCCATGACATGCTACTCCCAAGTTCTCATGAGATGAAAATGACTCATCCCACAAGGAAGAAAAATATCTAATGTAGCAGTCATGGTTTTCCCAATGTTATCCCTGAAACATGTAGTATAAGAAACATGGAGAGTCTCTCCCCCAAAGGGCATGTTGAATCCTTCCATCCTTCCTCCATCCATTCCCATAATAAGAATAAGAACATCATCAATGTATGGGATCAAAACCAAGTGCATATAAAAAACAATATCCATAAATGGAGGTGGTTCATAGTCCCACATGTGGAACTAGCACAGTATATCTCCTGACTGCATCAAATAATGATATGGTAAATGGTTTCCCCACCACTTATTTGCTGCCATAGTTTTCTCACAAGTTTTGAAATGGTGAGAAATGTTTGGTGCCTTTGTAGTGCACCCAAAATGGTAAATAATCTCCCTATATCCTCCTAGGGAGTGGCCATGCTCAACAATGTTTATGGACCAAATTTCGCCATGATGTTTGTAAGGAAGAATGCTCCTACTTGGAGCAATGGCATGAATACATATGGTAAAGGAATGAAATTAATCATCAAGTAAATCATTAATCACATAAGCATTGTTAGTATGAATATTAATTCCAAGTGTATGAAAAAAGACCACTTTAGCTGTGCATAACAAATAGCCCTAACAGAAGAAATGACTGCTAATATCTTCAGATATTCAATTAGATGATCATGATAAACACTGAAAAAATCTAGATCTATGCATTAGAAGACATTAAACAATAGAAAAAACAAGAGTTACTCCATGCATCCAATAGACAAGACAAGAATATATCAAATGAATTCTATATTAATGGCACCTGGGAGGAAAACACAAGAGGGTGTTCCATGTTCTCCTCAATGGGACGGGTTCTTGTAAGTCCTCAACATTTCAGATCTAGAATTCCTCTTGATGGTGTAGAAAACCCAGACAAAAAATAGTAGGAAAATATGACTATGATGGTGGATCAATAGTTAGACCAAAAGTATAGATCCAGAGTGATCTTTAGGCAAAAAAAGGTGGTAAATGAATGGTAAAACCCTTCTATTTATAACAAAATATTGAGTTAGTCAGAATATTGGTGCATAATTGAAATATTATTAAGCAAATCAAGATCCAACTTTTATGGAATATTTTATTATATTTGTTGGAGGGAAAAAGAATTTAACTTGGGTAAAATCCCTTTATTTGTAAATAATAAATAATTAAATGATTTATTTATCATTTTAAGGATGTGGTTGAGTAATAAAAAAAAAAAATGTTTTATTTAATTATTTAAGGGTGAATTAGTCATATTTAACAAAGAATATTATTTAAATAAGGTTTAAATAATCATTCTTAGAAAATAATAAGATAAATAATGATTTATCTAATTAATTTCCTTGTTTGGTTAAATATAACTAGGAATATTAATTAAATTGTTGTTTAACTAATTATTCCTTGAGGAAAATCAAACAAATGTATATTTATTTAATATTTCCTCATGGGGTTTCCTGTTTAGACCATAAACAACTTAATAAAGTTGGTTTAATAAGCTATTTTCATAGTGAAAGCAATTTTACTTAAGATAAAATTGGTCTTACATGGTTTACTTGGGTCCATCTAAAATCAATTGGTTAGATGACCAAAAAATGGTGTAACAAACTTGAACCTTACCATAAACCCTACTCATACAAATGGAGGGGGTCCATAGATAGATCCCCTCTCATTCCTAAAGAGGAAAAAGGTGGTTGTGATAACTCCATCATAGATTTATGTATCTATTCCATCTCCACATGGTCCATGAATATCCTCAAATGCTGATATATATCCTATTCAAGGCCTTCCCAAGTGTATCCCTCCATGATAGTGTGGTATGACCTCATGGAATAAGTGTGGCTGAAGAGAAAATCTTCATGTGCTCTTTGTGATAACTTCTCCTTCAATTTGGAAGCTTTATATAAGAAGATCCTACCATGATAGTAGATGTCCTCATCTCTGATAGAATATCCCTCCTCTTGAAGCTATTGGTCAAGTATCATGCATGTAAAAATATCCTTGGAGTAATCCCCCAACAACTGCGATTTCCAATATGGATCTATCCTCCATAGTGACAGCACTGATGATCTATGACATAAAATTTATGTCATATGGATGTTCCCCTCTTTGACATCTACCATGCCAAAGTAAGATACAAGGATGCTTCTATCCTTCCTCTGCTACTCCTCCTGTAGTTGCTCATGCTCAAGTAAAGGTTGAAGCCTTTGGAGGTTAGTCTTCCATGGGAAGCTATCACCTATCCAAAACTTCCTGAGTTTTACCAAAGCATGCATGAATGTCCACCATTCTTAACCATTTGTGGAAGATTCCCCCCCAAGTGAGAATGTCTTCTGGGCCTCCAAAGTCAAGGAATAGTCACCTTGCACCATGATGGTGTCATCCTCCAATCCTGTAGCATCATCTCCCAACATAAACTGTGGTGTGAGAGTGGGTAATGATGATAGTGGGAGAACATCTCCCTCACCTTTAGTCTACCTAGGACTCTTTCCATTGTATCATAAACTTCCAATGTTCCCACTCCTCCTAAATCTATGAGTGGTGCAACATATTGTGAGACATCTCTCACCAAATCCTGATCAGGTGGCCTCCCAGGTGGTTTGAGACCAAAAAGTGATTTCTCATGGGCCAATCTCATATGCATAATAGATGGGACTACCCTGTCCTTGTTTCCACTGTGCAAATCTAATTCTGTTTTCTATGTGGAAGTCTCTTTATAATCGGGTACCACTCTCATTGATGAAAGATTCCCTCTAATTTGAGCAATTTCTCCATCCTCACCTCCTAGTGGTGGTGGATCATCTCCTGCTATTCTAGCACTGTGACCCCCTTTTGGTTCTCCTTCTTCCTCCTCTTCATCATCTGAGAAGACCTCTATATAGCATGCCTTTCCTACTGCACATCTATGTCAGGGTGCCCATGATCCTTTGCATGTGAAACATAGCTTCCTTCTCCTCAAATATCTTTGGACATTATCACTAAGAGGCACTTTATTTTGGATCTCTTTTGAAAGAGGAGCCTTTTCATCTTTTCCCTTGGATGGTAAAGTGGGCTTTGGCTGAAATGCTTCCTTTTCTTTTGGCAAGGGATCTTGTATATCTCTAACCCTTTCAATGGCATATTGAAGGGTAGTGGGCTTAGTAGACTTAATCAACGCATGAAGGGGTTCTGATAACCCATCAATAAACATATAGACCCTTCTTGGTGCAGATAAATCAGGAACCATAACAGAAAGTATTAGAAATTTAGAAATATAAGTTTCTTGATTAGATGATTGTTTGAGCTTTGCTAGCCCCATGAATGGTGCATTCGGATCTCTCTGACCAAACCTCTCCACCAACCTCCTTATGAGCTCTGAATATGCAGTCAAATTGACATGACCCAATGTAGACAAGCCATGAAACCACGAATCATGTGCCTCACCCTCAAGGTGGAGTGTTGCTATCTTGATGGCCTCCATCTCTGGTACTTTGTTTAGTTGGAAGTAGATGTCAAGCTTCTCTACCCATGATTTTGCAGTGCATTTATATCACCCATCAAAGTTGGGTAAGAAAAATCTGCCCATATTTCGGTGTACATCATAATTATGAATGAATCCTCCACCTCTATTGTGATGCCTGGGTCTCCTATTGTCCGTGATCTGACAGAATTCTTGAAAACTCAAGTGATATTTGAATCTCTGAGATTGAGACTCATACTCCATGAAATAGTCTTCAAGATTTTCTTGTTCTTGAAACCCTTCATTCCCCACTGCTAAGAATGTCGACATTGTAGAGCATTGGGAAACTTGTTGCTACTTCATTGGTTGATCACTCTAGTGATGAGAATTGCCAGAGCCTTCACCATGTATAAACCCTTTAGGGGATTCCTTGTATCTATTCATCCTCATCTCCTTTATTTATCTAGAAATGTCTTACATGTTTTGAAGAAGTAGCTTTTCATACTCCTTCTCTTCATATTCTCCTGATAAAGGGGCTTTAGCCATGTCTTCTTTATCATCTGTATAATAAAAATTCCAATGTCTTCTTCTCAGATATTTCTTCTCTCTATCTATGAGGGGATCTCCTTCTTCTCATAACATATTGGCTTAATATGCACAGGCTGAGCCAAGATTATGCTTTGATACCACTGTAATATTCCCAAATGGGAAAAACAGGAATATAGAAAAAATTGTTGGAATATCTGTGTAAAACATCATATAAAAACATGAAGCCAATATGGAGCCTTCTTATTCATTATATTAGCATCATATATGTATACAACATAGTACTAGATAGAACAAGCCTCCAATGAAGAAAAAACCTCAATAAGAGGTGCCGCTACTATATCAAAATGCCGGAAGGCTGCTACAGTGCATTGATAGAATCACTTCTACAGAAAATGAGTACACAAAAGACAAATGTCTGATATATTCCTAAAAAATAATGTACAATGAAGATTAGGTCTCTATACAATCTCCAAACAAAAACCCAAGTGGGTTTTTAGAAATACACCAATATACAAGATGGGAATCAAAGCCCTAGGGTAGAAGATTCACTGTAGTATATAAATTGGAAAGGTGTAGTTGATATGATATTCCAAAGAATATAGCCTCCACCAATAGACTCTCTAGATGAAAGGTTGATCCCTTCTCTAGAAAACCTCCTCCCCAAATGGTCTACTAAAACCACCCTGCTACTCCTCCCTGAAAATAATGTAGTCCAAGATAAAAACTACATTATAGGGGAAAATAAATAAGTGGCCTAATGCAAAATAATACAATAAGGCTCAAGGGCCTTCCTTACTAACCTCCCAATGCAAATGAACCCTCCTCCAGTGAAAATAATCACTGAAGTGACCCAAATGTGTTCTCCACTACTGCAACCTACAACACAATAGAACCCTCCATAATATTTGCACTGTAGATGAAAGATGGAGCCTGGCCTATTTCCTAAATGTGGAAATATAGTGAAAACTCTTCCTTTGAGGCCTCTCAAGGATAGAGGTCATATTCCCAATTAGGAACACCCTGTGCTAAAGAACACTGCGATCTTAGCTAAACAACTGAAGAAAGATATATGTCTAAACATACCATATCTCAAAACATAAACATACATTCATCATGAAATATGGTTTCCATCCTCTTCCTTATATAAGTGATGAGTTTCCTAGCCGTAGGCCCCACTCATTTAAGAAACTACTTCCATACAAAGAGTCTCCAACTAAAACTGCATTGTCCCTCAATGAATTCCACTACTCCATGATAGCACTATTGATTTGGTCAAACTTGACCCAGTCTGTATGCTCCAACCCCTTTTCACACATAAGGGTACTCAATTAAGCTTCCAAGATGTCCTCATTTCACATTGGCATTAATTTTATTCATATTAAGGAGATTTATGGATCTCCATATCCTCTTATTCATCAAACAAGAAAGAAAAAACAAAAATTAATATTCCAAATAGCTCATGGCTAATTGGGAATATTACAGGGGGGATACGAAATTTTTTGGGCGATAGTGGCATTGAATACCGTCAAGTCCTGACCGCCACTCCCCGACGTTAACTTTGGGAGGCTAAGGGGGTGGTGAAAATTCATGGAGACCATCGGATGGATAGGGAGTGTGCAAAGATGACGGGAAGATGAGGATTTGTTCGTGATGATAACACTTTTGATGTGATGATGCGGTTGGGGAATGTATGTGATGGAAGGTACAGTTTAGGACTTAGGATAGTGAATGAAATATTTTCGGCAGTCAGGGTAAGGGGGAATATAATTTTTTCGGGACTTATGATAAAACGAAATATGACATGAAGTATGCCATATAGATTTTAAATACAATTCAATTCCTAAACTTTAGAAAATACCCCTTGCCTAATATTTTGGAAATCAAATACCCTTTGTCCTTTGATTTTTCTCCTTCGACCATAGAAGCATGACACCTTTAGACTATACTTTATAGGAAAAATTACATGTTTCCTCCATTTTTTCTTCTCTTCACCTCTACCTAGCCAAACTAAAAATCTAACTTTTTTTGTTCTTTTTCAAGGTGCATTTGGGCTTGCAGACGCTAAAACATCTTTTGTTTTGAACTTCTATCCTAAAACCTATCCTTATTTATTCCACTGAATCATATTAAACTATTGCGTCAATTCATTTCTACCTATCTACTGAGATGCCAAGATTAAATAGTTTGGCAAATATTTATTTTCTAGTCTATCAAGAGAAATTGAAATTTTTTTAATCATGATTAAAAAATATGATTGAACAAACCTATCTAATGAGTAGTGGCATTTTAATTTGTAGCACTTTCAGTATTATTTTTTTTTTTGGGTTTTCTTTATTTTTCTCTTTTTCTCCTTTTTCTTTTATTTTCTATCCCCTCTTTTCTTTTCTTTTTTGTTAGTATGAATCTTTTGTTGGAAAAGGACCAATTTATCTACGCATAAAAAATAGCGCTAACATCAATTATGGATGCTAATATCTTCAAATCTGCAGTTAGTTGATCAAGACAAAGCTGCACAAATCCAGATCTATGCATAAAAAGACATTAAGCAGTGAAAATAAGGTTTTGCTTCATGCATCCAATAGATAAGACAAGAAAAATATTTTTGAAAGAATTTTTTATATTAAGGGCACCTGAGAGGAAAACAAGAAAGGTGTTTCCAATTCTCCTCAATGGGATGGGTTCTTGAAAGTCCTCAGTGCTTCAGATCTAGCATTTCTCTCTCTTGTTGGTGTAGAAAACCCATACAAACATAGAACTCAAAGGGAGCTCACAAAGTAAAAAGTAGAGAATGTGACAATAATAATGGCTCAAAGTTAGACCGAGAGCATAGATCCAGAGTGATCTAATGAGTAATGAAAGGTGACCAATGAATGGGAAAACCCTTCTATTTATAACAAAATATTAGGGTAGTCTAGAACTTGATGCATGAATAAAATATTATTATCCAAATTCTAGAACCACCCTTTAGGAATATTTTATTATATTTGTTGGAGGGAAAAGGTATTTAACTTGGGTCAAATCCCTTTATTTGTAAATAATAAATAAATAAATGATTTATTTATTATTTTAAGGAAGTCGTTGAATAATAATTAAATAAATAATAATTTATTTAATTATTTATAAATGATTTAGTCATATTTAACAAGGAATATTATTTAAATAAGATTTAAATAATTATTCCTAGAAAATAATAAGATAAATAAGGATTTATCTAATTAATTTCCTTGATTTGGGTTAAATATAACTTGGAATAATAATTAAATTATTGTTTAATTGAATATTCGATGAGGAAAATCAAACAAATAAAGATTTGTTTAATATTTCCTTTTGGGGTTTCCTATTTGGACCATAAACAACTTAATAAATGTGTTTTATTAAGTTATTTTACATAGCGAAAGCAATTTTACTTAGGGTAAAATTGGTATTACATGGTGTACTTGGGTCCATCTAATGATAATAGGTTAGATGACAAAAAAATGGTGTAACAAATGAAAATAAATCTACATGGAACAGTATATAATGCTGAAATAACAGAAAATTTATAGGTAACAATGCATCAATCTAACCCAAGAAGGCAGGTCTCTCAAAACTAGTCTAAAAGAGGGGAAAATATAGTCAAAACACACGAAAAAGGGGCGAATAGATCTAAGGTCGGGAGGGACAGGGATCTAAAGGAGAAATCTGCTAAAAGGAGGTGCACAAAATAGCAAAGTTGCTGCAACAAAGAAGTAAATCAGCTAAAGGTAGAAAGGACAAGGAGGTGACCCTAGAGGCAAACCCAAACAGAAATATATGAGGTGATTTGAAAGGAAAAGTAGCTGATCTTAAAGGGATCTGAAGATGAGGTATCAGAAATGGTTGAAACTCTAAAAATTTAGACACTTACAACAGCTAAAACCCTTCCACAAAAAGTGGAGGGTACTGAAGCCCTAGGGGGCTAGATTCCCACTTAGTTGAGTAAAACAAAGCAAGAATAGGTCTAAATGGGTGAAGCTGGAGGTCACACAAGCCTAACACAGGTTTAGACAAAACCCAGAAAAATTTCAGAAAAATTCCAGGAAAAAGTCCAGGTCATAGTTTTTGACCTATTTTTCGCTCAGGTCATAGTTTTTTGGCTATTTTCCGCTACCTAAAGCTCCAGGAAGTAGTTTTTGGGCCAAAAAGTGTGACCTTCACTTCCGGCACTCTTAATCGTAGATTTTAGAAAAAAATTGTAGTCTCTGCTGCGACTGATGTCTGTCACCTGCGCAATAGGGCCAGAAACACATGGAAGTTAGAAATTTTAGTTTTAGAGTTTTATAGGTGAAAAATGACATAAAAATAGAAAAAATGAAAAGCTGAAAAGAAACCCTGGGGTCTGAAGCAGCTGGATATGTAGGAATATGAAAAACGACAACGGTTGTACTTGAAAACTCGCGTGGAGTCGCCAATTGTTAGTATGAATCTTCTGTTGGAAAAAGACCACTTTAGCTACGCATAATAAATAGACCTAACATCAATTATGGCTGCCAACATCTTCAAATATGTAGTTAGTTGATCAAGACAAAGCTGGACAAATCCAGATCTATGCATAAAAATATATTAAGCAGTGAAAATAAGGTTTTTCTCCATGCATCCAATAGATAAGACAAGAACAATATTTTTGAAAGAATTTTTTATATTAAGGGCACCTGAGAGGAAAACACAAAAAGTGTTTCCAATTCTCCTCAATGGGATGGGTTCTTGAAAGTCCTCAGCGCTTCAGATCTAACATTTCTCTCTCTTGTTGGTGTAGAAAACCCACACAAACATAGAACTCAAAGGGAGAAAGCAAAGAAAATAATAGAAAATATGACAATGATAATGGCTCAAAGTCAGACCAAGAGTATAGATCCAGAGTGATCTAAGAGGCAACAAAAGGTGACCAATGAATGGGAAAACCCTTCTATTTATAACAAAATATTAGGGTAGTCTAGAACTTGGTGCATGAATAAAATATTATTAACCAAATTCTAGAACCACCCTTTAGGAATATTTTATTATATTTGTTGGAGGGAAAATGTATTTAACTTGGGTCAAATCCCTTTATTTGTAAATAATAAATAAATAAATGATTTATTTATTATTTTAAGGAAGTGGTTGAATGATAATTAAATAAATAATGATTTATTTAATTATTTATAAATAATTTAGTCATATTTAACAAGGAATATTATTTAAATAAGATTTAAATAATTATTCCTAGAAAATAATAAGATAAATAAGGATTTATCTAATTAATTTCCTTGTTTTGGGTTAAATATAACTTGGAATAATAATTAAATTATTTTTTAATTGAATATTCGATGAGGAAAATCAAACAAATAAAGATTTGTTTAATATTTCCTTTTGGGGTTTCCTATTTGGACCATAAACAACTTAATAAATGTGTTTTATTAAGTTATTTTACATAGCGAAAGCAATTTTACTTAGGGTAAAATTGGTCTTACATGGTGTACTTGGGCCCATATAATGATAATAGGTTATATGACCAAAAAATGGTGTAACAGATGAAAATAAATCTACATGGAACAATATATAATGCTGAAATAAAAGAAAATGTATAGCTAACAATGCATCAATCTAACCCAATAAGGCAGGTCTCTCAAAACTAGTCTAAAATAGGGGAAAATATAGTCAAAACACATGAAAAAGGGGCCAATAGATCTAAGGTCGGGAGGGACAGGGATCTAAAGGAGAAATCTACTGAAAGGAGGTGCAGAAAATAGCAACGTTGCTGCAACAAAGGAGGAAATCAACTAAAGGTAGAAAGGAAAAGGAGGTGACCCTAGAGGCAAACCCAAAAAAAAATATATGAGGTGATTTGAAAGGAAAAGTAGCTGATCTTAAAGGGATCTGAAGATGAGGTATCAAAAATGGCTGAAACTCTAAAAATTTAGACACCTACAGCAGCTAAAACTCTTCCACAAAAAGTGGAGGGTACTGAAGCCCTAGGGGGCTAGATTCCCACTTAGTTGAGTAAAAAAGAGTAAGAATAGGTATAAATGGGTGAAAATGGAGGTTAGACAAGGCTGATAGAGGTTTAGACGAAACCCAAAAAAATTTCAGAAAAATTCCAGAAAAAAGTCTAGGTCGCAGTTTTTGACCTATTTTTCACTAAGGTCGCATTTTTGGGGCTATTTTCTGCTATATGAAGCTCCAGGATGTTGTTTTTGGGCCAAAAAGTGCGACCTACACTTCCGACACTCTCAACGGCAGATTTCAGAAAAAAATTGTTGTCTCAACTGCGACTGATGCCTGTCACCTGCGCAATAGGGCCAGAAAGACGCGAAAGTTAGAAATTTTAATGTTTTAGGGTTTTATAGGTGAAAAATGACATAAAAATATAAAAAATGAAAAGCTGAAAGAAACCCTAGGGTCTGAAGCAACTGGATATGCAGGAATATGAAAAACGACAATGGTCATAATTTAAAACCTGTGTGGAGTCGCCAATTGTTAGTATGAATCTTTTGTTGGAAAAATACCACTTTAGCTATGCATAAAAAATAGCCCTAACATCAATTATGGCTGCCAACATATTCAAATATGTAGTTAGTTGATCAAGACAAAGCTGCACAAATCCAGCTTTATGCATAAAAAGACATTAAGCAGTGAAAATAAGGTTTTTCTCCATGCATCTAATAGATAAGACAAGAACAATATTTTTGAAAGAATTTTTTATATTAAGGGCACCTGAGAGGAAAACAAGAAAAGTGTTTCCAATTCTCCTCAATGGGATGGGTTCTTGAAAGTCCTTAGTGCTTCAGATCTAACATTTCTCTCTCTTGTTGGTGTAGAAAACCCAGACAAACATAGAACTCAAAGGGAGCTCACAAAGTAAAAAGTAGAGAATGTGACAATGATAATGGCTCAAAGTCAGACCAACAACATAGATCCAGAGTGATCTAATGAGCAATGAAAGGTGACCAATGAATGGGAAAACCCTTCTATTTATAACAAAATATTAGGGTAGTCTAGAACTTGATGCATGAATAAAATATTGTTAACCAAATTCTAGAACCACCCTTTAGGAATATTTTATTATATTTGTTGGAGGGAAAAGGTATTTAACTTGGGTCAAATCCCTTTATTTGTAAATAATAAATAAATAAATGATTTATTTATTATTTTAAGGAAGTGGTTGAATGATAATTAAATAAATAATAGTTTATTTAATTATTTATAAATGATTTAGTCATATTTAACAAGGAATATTATTTAAATAAGATTTAAATAATTATTCCTAGAAAATAATAAGATAAATAAGGATTTATCTAATTAACATTTTTGTTTTGGGTTAAATATAACTTGGAATAATAATTAAATTATTTTTTAATTGAATATTCCATGAGGAAAATCAAACAAATAAAGATTTGTTTAATATTTCCTTTTGGGGTTTCCTATTTGGACCATAAACAACTTAATAAATGTGTTTTTATAAGTTATTTTACATACGGAAAGCAATTTTGCTTAGGGTAAAATTGGTCTTACATGGTGTACTTGGGTCCATCTAATGATAATAGGTCAGATGACCAAAAAATGGTGTAGCATTTTTCATATTTTTATTGGAAATCATTTGAATATTGAAAAACATTTTCAATATGAAATTTGCAAAGAAAATGAAATATCCAATCACCTGGACATCCTATGATTTATAAGATACTAACACTTTCCACCATTGTTGGACACATCAGACATTGGATACCAAATCATACCAACATAATTAAACACAAGCTACATGGAACAAGCCATAGTTGATTGGATCATGGACACTCATATCAATAACACCTACCAGCAAAGGATCCAACTATATCGAGTTGTGAAAGTAGTCCAACTCCTTCATGAGGGAAAGTGGTTCACTAGGGACTATATTCAATAGATATTTTCTCATCTCATGGAGGGACTCAAGGTAATGGGGAATATTTCTTCCTAAGGTGGGAGGATTGGTTGAAGTGGATATTGGTGGCCACTCACCTATTCCACTAGGACCACCACCATTGTTTCTTTTAGTATTTTGGTTTCCTTAATTGTAGCACAATTTATTATTTTTGACAGTTTTTTGGGACCTAAATTTCCATAGTCATTTTGAAGCCCTAAATAGGTATTGTACACATCAAATAGAGATTGTATTCCAAATTTACATCCCTTGGAAGTTGATGTACCAATTTATGCAAACGGGACCCATAGTTTTGACGCTTCATATTCTAGGGTTAGGTTTTGGATTTTTATGGTTTTCCCATGTTGTTAAATAATAAAAAGGCCCTTGAGCCTCATTGAAACAAATTTTAGAGGAATGTATCCGCCAAATCTCTTTTTAGAGATAAGGTAGCATCTCTTTAGCTATTTTATTTTCCATTCTATATATAATAATTTTTCAGTATTTGATATTAATGAAATGAAGTGTTATTCCTACTACATTTTATTGCATTCCTAAATAATTTTGGATCAATGTTATCATAGCATTCTTCTATTTCTCAATATTTATTTGCATTTCCCCAACAAGGTCAGGGTATAAGGAGTTAGGGATCGATCTGGTCAATCCTTCGAAATATCACACTCACAAAACCCGATGGCCTCAAATGGGGGAAGAAAATAAAGATGAGAGAGCACAATATCCTATCAAAATATTGATCGAGGAGGCTCTCAAGAAAAAAAGGAACTTGATGGTCGATAACTTTTCCCAGATCCTTGAACAAATACCCACCAGTGGCACACTTCATCTAACAACCACTCTGGAGGTGCCACTCCCTTTCATGTACAAATACATTTTTACATTCCCATATTCAAGGGCCAAATAGATGTGGATGCCATAGATATATGGCTTAATATATTATAAGGATATTTATCGATTCATGATGTTTCCAATCGGGGAAATACTAATTTTGCATTCCTCAAAGTTGTCACCCATGTCAAGGACTGGTGGGAAATCTACTATGAGAAAAAGGATGAAAGGTAACCCTCCCTATTCTTAGCCAAACCCACTTGGAAATATTTTGGAGATGCAATCAAGGAACAAAATTATCCCATGGGGAGCTATGACGATAAGTACATACAATGGGCTACACTACGACAACAAAGGGACCAAGATGTGCATGATATTAGGAATTTTTTCCATACCCTACACAAATATTTGGGTATCGAATATTCAAATAAACATTTGGTGCTAAAGTACTGCAGTTGTATAAATAGATGAATTCAGGAGGAAATGGAGTTCCTCGAAACCTCCTTGCTTGGCACAGTATACATGTATGTTTACAAGGTTGAGTAGAAATTCAAATAGAATAAGTGATACTTTGGATCTCCAAATCCGAAGCAAGGGAAAGGTGCCCCCAAACCACAAAACAAAGGACAAGGCCAAGGCGAGGTGGCCTAGGAAAACCTTCCAAAGCTGCAAGAGAAGAAAAACATTGAACTGCCGAAGAAGGACATGGGAAAGTGGTGTGAGTTCCATAAGATATCCACTCAAAACACAAGTGATTTTCCAGCCAAGTAGTAACTTGTGTCCAAGATGAAGGATTTTGAATTAGATGCATGTTTTGACTCTGATTCATAACCGAAAAAGAGAAATGAAAAAGGGAATTTGATTATTGATGTGGATCCCAATGTCGTTGTTTCCACCAACAAGATCCAAAAGGAGGAACCTCAAGATCCAAAGGGAGGGGAGTGCTTCTTTCATTCGTAGATGTGGTTGAAGGGTTCCTTGTTGTAGTTCATTATTGAAAACAGGAGCGAAAATAACCTCATTTCAAAATAGGTCGCGATGTTGTTGGGCTTACCGACCACAACACAGTCACAGGGGCACACCATCATGTGGCCTCACTAAGAATGGAATCTCTACATCAGCCAACATTGTTGCCTTCACTACAACATCAAGCTCTTCACGAATGAGGTATTATGTGATATTGATCCTCTTAATATTTTTGATGTATTATTTGGCCAACCATACTTGTGGAAGTGAAATGTTGTTTATGATTCTAGGCCTCATGTTTTTATTTTTACTTTGGGAAATAATTTGTATAGGATACCAGAAGTAGGACTGCCCACCACCATCTCTTTCGTCATTACAAAATAATGTAGTAAGTTGATTTCAAAAACTAGGAAATTTGTTTTCCTCATGATCTACCCTCAGGGAATGAAGAAGACTATGGCCATGACCTCTAGAGAGGTGTTGGAGCGGGGTCCCCTAGGACCGAAATTTAATACAATTTTAATATATATTTTTAAAAATTTTGTAATTTTAGTCATGCACAACACAAGTCAAGGGATTTTGGGGCGGGTCAAAACCCCTCATGAACTGTAATGGGCCAAAAGGGTAGAACTAGGGGCCACAAACCATAGTTTGCAGACCTTAGATGAGCATAGGCTAAAAATATAAATAGGATTCTAGATCGAGTCGATAAGATATTTGATGATGTTGATATAAGAGATCTAGCTATGTTGTGATATTGTGTGTGGATTATCTGGGTTAGAAGGCTCCTGTTGGCTGTGTGAACGAATACCTTAAGTCCTGCTGTGTGCGAACCTTGCAGGTTGTGTGTGTGGGTGAACTGAAGGTTTTTTAAGGAAGATTTGATTTGTTAATGAATGAATAAATGTTTTGGATGATATCCGAGCTTCAAATGCATCTGTTGTGTACTTAATGAGATATTTTTCATGTTAATTTTGGTTACAGTGTTATAGATCCTTTTTGCAACTATTTCCTTCTTTAGATGACTCTTAGATGAATTAATATGTTATTATTGATCTTTAATCATATGTGTTAAGGGACTTCCAAATCTATTTAGCGTGCAATCAAGCCAGTTAACCTTAAATCTTTCTGAATAGGGTTCCGCGTTAGGGATTCTGTTACGCAGACCCTAATAGAGTTTTTTCAGATCTAAAGGCACCCACATCATTTAATTCTCTCTTAGGTTGTGGAAACATGGTTCCAACACCCCCCCATACTACTTCGGGTGAGACTTTGACCTACGCAAGCAGGTCACTGCCGAAAGCTCCAGTAGTAAGAGGGTTTTTTTGGTTAACCTTAACTTCGAACCTGGGTCTAGACCCCTCAAGCCAACAAATGGTTATGTTTCTGGGACCAGGATCATTTTGAGAGAGATTAGATTTTTTGGAAACCCTTAAAGCCTGAACTAGAGGACTGGTTTGAGAAACATATTCAAAAAATTTCCCTGAAACAAAATGGAAGTAAGAAGTTGTCTACTAAAGTTTGGAAGAATAAGTATATTATTACACAGGTTCACGAGATTTTATTTGTGACCTTTGCGCATGAATTATAGGAGTGGTTATCAATATTAGACAAGTTCCAAACCTGTTGGAAGGATGAGAAGGTCACATAGTGGATGCCTGAATTGATCCAATAGTTGGAAAATAATGATAATTCCATGACCTAGATGGTAGATAACTGGGTCGATAACATCTTGGGTGGGTTTGTGATAGAATTTGTAGTAGATCAGTTTGTGTTGTATTTTGAAGTTGAAAGAAATTTTTTAAGGGATTGAGAGGTAAATTCTTATGAACCCTGCCTCTATTGATTAAGATGCTATTATGTGAAAAGGTTCTTTCATGCAGCCACATTGAGTGAATGATCCCCTATAAGATAAAAACTACTACACGCAGTGGAATATTATCAGGTCAATCAGAGAGGGGACAAAACTGTATAAAACCCTCTGAGACATTCACTGAATAGAGAGAGTAGCAAGGCTATGCGCGCTGAAGATAGCCCTCCTGCTACACCACAGTCGAACACATGCAAGGGTAAGACATCTCCTACCCCACCACAACCACCACCTAGAGAAGATGTGGTTGTGCATATGAAGCTATCCACCTTTAAGGGTGTGGGAGATTAGGACATGGAGAGATTTTGGTTTTTTTGTTGATGTGGTGTGGACTACACAAAATGTTAATACTAATGTTGTCAAGAGAGCACAGTTGGCTATGAAAATTGAAGGTCTTGTGTTAGATTGGTTCATGGGATATCTAGCACAGAAATTTGATCCCACAGTTGTGCAGATTAAGAACACTTTGAAGTAGCATTTCGGGAAGCCAAATTCCTATGCGCAATGCGTCATAAAATTAAAAGATACTAGACAGGAGCCAAGCAGATCTATTTGAGAAGTTGACCAATGGCTAAAGTGCATCATTAGTGAAGGAGGATTTGTTTACGATGATAATAATTATAAGGAATGGTTCATTTCCATGTTTTTTTCACATCTACGCGGGCCTATGGGTCAACAAAAGACTTACTCTCAGGTCGAAGCTCTAAAAATTACTATGAAATTAGAAGTTGCACCCAAACAAGATGTTGAATTCAAAACACTGCAAATTCAAAGTCAACTGGAGGGTATCTACATAAAAATTTAGAACCTACATAGATATCAGGGTAAAGAAGTTGACACGGATGTCTAGCGCATACGCTGTAAAGGTTCTGGCCACACCAAAGATCAGTGTCCTCTATTTTCATATTACCTGCAAGTGGGGGACCAAATCCACTGTGTCCTAGGGATGCTGATGGGCCTAGTAACCCCACCTTATGGTGCACTAATCATATGGTAGTGGGTGTTACCACTCTATAATTTATAAGATTGGAAAGACTAAATTATAAAGAAAAACATCAAACCACTTGAAGCCTGGGATCTAGCCCTCCTAGACTCAGAGAGGCATCTCTCTATAAGATTTATATTTTTCTAGCTTACTAATATTAGGCTATTTAGATTGAGTGTGGGAGTTGTTTTATTTGATTTTTCATGGTTGGATTTAAGGGGTTTCTCTAAATAGTTTCCATTGGGCTATGGAGTCAAAATGGGCTGGGTATATGCATCAAATCTCAGAACAAATGCAAGGTAAGCTAGTTGTGAATACTAGTGTTTATAAATTAATGGAATTATGAGATGGAGAAAAGTGCTTTTAGTAATTACCTAAGAACACCTAAGAATTATTAAACCATATACCATAAGAAAACATTGAAATTGTAAATATAGTCAAAATTAAGGTACTCTGAACAGTAAATCTTAATATAACATTCATGTTTTACAATTATAATTTTAAGTGATGCACATGGAAAGATTAAACTCGGAAAAAATTTAACATGAATAAGGTAAAACATCACCAAGATAACACAACACATGAATCTTGCAGACTGATCTCTTTATTGATGCTCCAACTTGAAAATTACAAGCATTTGCAGTGAAACGTGTTTATAAACTATGGTCCAACCCCTAATATAGAATACAATGTTATATTTAAGCTATTTGCGACTGATAGTCATTATAAAAAATGAAATTGATTTGTTTATTACAAATGTAATTGAAACTTGACCTATGTGTCTCATGCATGAAAATGTTGTGACATTTTTAAACAGATGTCTAAAACTCACTATGTAACCTTCATTCAGTGTAACGACCTTTAACAGATGTCTAAAGTCATTATAAAGTTGTTATTCTATGATGTGGCAGCTTGCTGTGCTGGAAAACTTGATACTGCCAAGCTCTTCTGATACACTGGATCTGCTGATGTAGATAGTTCACTGAGCTACCTATTCTTGTCACCATGCTGAGTTGTCATCCTCCCTAGAGTCTACATATATTTTTCTAATTCTCTGGAGTCAAAATATTATTTCTGTTCAACTTCTTGTAGACATCATGAGTATTGGTGTATTTTTGTGGTGGATTTGACACTCGGGTGTACAAAATCACACGCATTTAGAGAATGTGGTATTTTATCTAAACCATAAGTAACAGGAAGTATCTGGGGGGAGCTCAGAAGTATAAGACTTAAAATGAAGTAATATACTTAAGTATGCTCTGTTGAAAAATTAAAACTAAAAACATGAAAAAGAAGCTAAATAGAGAGTTCCAAACAATAGCAAGGTAAACAACGGCTTGATGGCCTACTTCTCATTGAATGCTTGGAATGAATACAAATCTTACCCACTTGCCGAAGGGCCTAGGCAGAGGCTCTAGGACCCGACGCAAGGATTTTTTTCCTTCAATTTATGCCTTTTGACGCAGTTCAACTCTCTCTCTCTCTATGTTGCAATAGACTAAAATTGTTGGGTGGCCAACAATTGAGTCCCATTCTTCAGCTCCTGCTCTTTGGTTCACACAAAAAATTGGTGTTGCTTGGGCAACTTTGGCCAGCATAACCTTGTGCTCACAAATTGTTCATCTCTTTGAGGGTTTATATAGTTGAGCTTTCAAACCACCTTCCCTCCCTTGGTACATGGTGGATAGTGACCCAAGGGAGGGGCAATATTCCATTTTGGGTTGAAATATGCTTTTGTGTGCTCACACAAGGCCTAAGGAGGTGCTGGTGCTTTCCTTAGGTGGTTTTCAGATAATGGGAAATTGTCATTTTCCTGCTTGTGGTCCCAGAAAGGGACTTTTTTTCATTTCGAGGAATGTGAGCTTATCGGGCTCTAGTGCGGGTAGAAGGCACAATTATTGAAGGAAAAAAAGCGCACTCAGGAATTTATGACTAGTTCAATCTTGAATTGCTCCAAACCTTAGAGATTGTTAATATTTTTGATTCCATAACGTATCTTTTTCCTATAAAACCTTGGGCTCGACATTAATTTATGTTTTGTTTTGCTGTATGATTTTCCAGTGTTAACAGATGCCCCCTAATGTGTGAGGTCTAGGAAGAACTGTATAGCCGAAATACATTATAGTTTCTTTTCTATATCATACGCAGAGAGAGAGAGAGAGAGAGAGAGAGAGAGAGAGGCTTGCGTGTAGAAGGACAACATCTTGCACTGGTTCTGAGATAACCACTGCATAGGGGACCCCCTACAAGTAGACAAAATATAGACCATATTTGCAAAATTTCAATGAGGTGGGCATGTCCCATGCTCACGATGCTATGGCTAGTTAAACAAAATTGACAGATACATGTGCTGTCTATGTCACTATTGTGGTAGTGATGTTGGTGGTTGTTGAAGATGACTGTTGACGCCCTCAGGGGCATTTTCTTCTTTGACGATAGGTGGAATGTGGTATCCATATGTGTAATATTGGTATGGTATATCACTGCGCAATGTATGCATATGTATTAGCTGGGACCTTCCCGTGTAAGCATTATTGTTAGAGATGCTTATAAAGGCATGGGTCTTCGACGGATCTTGATCAAAGTGCAATGGTCGTTACGATACCATCGTGACATGAAAGCTTTTGATGTAGTAGAATGTCAAGAGGATTGATGAAATCTATGGAAAATGATGTCTCCCATAGTGCCACCTGAGGATACCCCTTTACATGGAGAGGGGTCATCCAAGGTACCGCTTCATTTTTGGAAAAGAGGTGTTGATGTCGACAAAAATGAAGCCTTAACCGAACCATAATGGGTTTAACATAGGCATGTTGGTGAGTGGTAGATGAAAACAGATGATGGGGATTCAGTGGCCCGAGGTCGAAGTATGTTTGAGCAGCTTGGCGGCAGTCACAGGTATTTTCTGAAGGGAAAAACTTCCTAGAGTCGGTAGGACCTCCAGGGTGGGTATGAACCAGCTATGATTGTCCTAATGGTGTGTGCATGGGGGGTACAAAATACTTCGACCAAGGGATATGGGGGACTGCTACCATGGGAGGAAAAAGTGAAATATGAGGGCAAAGAGGCGAAGGCTGTTGTTTGTGTTTTTTGTACAAAAAGAATAAAATAATGGGGTTTGGTTTTTACAAAACACAGAGACGGGTGCCCCAAAACTTGAAAGAGGGTCGCTCACTTGATGGTGTGAGCACAATGTTTTTCTAGGGGTATGGGTCCAATTAGTTGGTCTCACGTGTGGGGCCGATGAAGCAGAAGATGTCGCAGATGGATTAATGCTGATGGAGGTATGGTGTCCCAAATGCGGTGCTCGGAGGCATGCTTTCATTATTCTTATACAACCCATTCGTTTGGGAAGCGGGTTGAGTTGGAATGGTGAACTTGACCTTATGCATGATATATGGATGGGCATGAAGTGCTTCCCAGACTAAAATGGTATGGCCATGGCATCACTTTGTGGCGTGATGTATGGTCTACTTGAGCTGATGATCGCCATGGAGGGTAGGCTCTACTGACCATCGAGGACGTTTATAATATGCAGGGTGAGGTGATGATAAACGTGGTTAGGTGTGAGGAACTTAGGTTTTATTTCTGATGGAGAAATGATGGCAGGATATGCAAAGTTTCTGGGACTGTATCATGATGAGGGTAGAATGATACCTGCTCTAGAACTTTCGGTGGTGATTGTTGTGAATGGTTTGCAGGTTCTTCCTACAAAAACAACTACCTCAAGTGAAAGCATCTTGTTTTCATTCAATATTATTTGAAAATAATGAATGTTGGAAAGGAAGATGGGAGGGTGCATACCTGTCGGCGCTTGAAAAAATATTTCTTTGGAAAGAAAAGTGGGGCATTGCTTTCATTCATCATGGTAGACTGATGAGGGTGCAACTTACGGTTTGCAGAATGGACCTTCTGATCTCCTGCTATGGAATTCCAAAGTCCTGAAAAAGGATGATAAATAAGGGATTATGTCCCTAATCCTATTCATTTGTACTTGCTAATTTTGGGAGATTAGAGGTGGTATCAGAGCCTTTATTGTCATTGCAGTCAGCCTGTGTACCGAGGATTAGCAAGATTATGTTGAGGTAACTCTCATGACGTCATGCACTTCAATTTTTTTAGTTTGGTGATGCCGGGGGCCATACAAGTTGGGTTTGAGGGCGATCTAGGGAAATATGCACCCCCCTTGTGCATATTTCTCAGGTACAGCCGCGCAAGAGCACACTGTCCCTGCCTCTTTGCGCACAAGGGTGTGCCTGTAGATGAAATAGGTGCGCAAGGGTAGTGTTTTTGGAAAAAACTTGGGTTTTTTGTTGTCCTTGATGATTTTTCTCCCTTGTACTGATGGGTGCCTATTGCTTGGCAGGTTAGTGTGGAGAGAGCAAGATTGGCCCGAGATCCAAACTGCTCTAGCTGCTGATGCTGGGGCGCGCTGTCAGTTGGTCGGATGGGGCCTCTTGAAATTTGCTGAGAATGAGTGCCTTTAGTCACAGGACTGATTTCTACATTATATTTTACAACATTGGTGCTGGAGGTGCAACATGTTTGTCCTGAGGGGGACAAACTTGATTATTAGTCTGGAGACAGATATTTATTTTGTGACCAGATTACTTCCTCAGGAAGAGGTGCTGAGGTACCCGCTTCCTACTGGGAAGGTGAACATGGACAGGTTTTGATGGCATCATTGCGGTGGTGTGCCTCTGACTGAGGGGTGCATCAATATCACCTCAGTGACAGATGTGGCCGAGTGGTGTACTCTGGCTATTATTGTGCGACTTGCGGGGTTGTTTGCGCCTCATCGGGCATCGGGCCCACAGGTGGTGGTTTTACGCCACATAAGGAACGAGCGTTTCTTTGATTTTTCCAGTTTCTATTTTGATAGTATGGTTTTGAAACTGAACAAGGTCCAAAGTGGATGCAAATCATTTGTGTACACCAGCATTTTGTGCAGCATCATGTATGAGAGGGTCGTGCTACTGAGGCCCGTAGTTCCTGTACCTATTGGGGGGCCGAGGGAGCCACGTATGAGAAAGTGGGCTTCGGTGATGCCACGCAGTGGTGGTGGCAGAGTGGGTCATTACTGGAATGACACAACGAAGGCCTGGTTTGAGGCCAATCTATAGATGTTTTTGCCATACCCTTATGTAGGGATGGACTTCCAAGGTGATATAGATATTGGTCTCCCTTTTGGTTATGTTTGGGGTCCCGAAGTTATGTGTTATGTTCCTACATTTACTCACATTTTTTTTTTCTCTTGAGTGTTTTTTATTGACACTTACATTATTTTGGTTACTCGTGCAGATTTTGGAAAGGTGGGACGCCCAGTGGCCTAGCTGGTTGGTCACAACCCTCCACTACGACTGCCTGGTGGTCGGGAAGGTGGTGCCATCGACAAACTGGGCGAGGGTGTCGGTGGACTGGGAAGAGATGGTGCTGGCCCTTTTAGTGAGGGTAGTAGCATAGGTGCAGCTGAGATAGTAGTAGAGAGAGCTCGTGAAGATGCAGCTGAGGCATGTATCATAGCACTTATAGCTCAGGTAGAGACTCTACAAGACTTCTGGGGTCGAGTGGACCATTTGACCCACAGGATGCCTACTCAAGGTCGTATGGATGACTTTGAGGAGATCTGGCTAGAGACAATGATGGCCCACGAGAGGGACTACCAGTCGACTCTACGACGGGTAACTATTGCAGTGGCAACAACAACTCTGGTGGTGGCACCAGGAGCGGTGGTGGGTGCACGTGCTCCTCCTGAGGGGGCACCCCCCTAGAGTAGATTTTGTACACAGGGAAAACACCCATTATAAGGATGCTTCCCTTATTTTTAACGACCTCTGCATTGTTGGGCTAGCGAATGGGCTAGAAATACTATTTTTTGTACTTTGATACACACATTTTTTTATATATATACGAGAGATATTTTTTTGCGGCTCTACATGGTGTGATGTCTATGTCGTTTTATGCATTTGTGTTATGCTGATGGATATACATGTTTTTGGTTTTTATGTATGGTTGTTTGCTCACGATGCATTCTAGTCTAGGATATTGTTAGCTATGCGATCATCTGTTTGGTTTTGATTCCTGTAATATAATCAAATTGTCTGCTTAATATTCTGGCATGCAAATCTTTTCTAAATAGGTTTGCATCCCTGGTTTCAAAGACTACTAATGGGATTCAAGGTAGACATGCCTATGGTGGATGCCTTGGTGGAGGGCCTCACACATAAGACCGATAAAGGCATCATATTCTGCCTGATTGTTGGTTTCTGAACCGATGCACATGCCGTTTGAACACAATGGTGGTCGGTCAGGGTTATAGATGACCTAGGCAGCTACAACTAAGTTTTGAGACCATCATGATGCTCCATCAGCACATCCGAAATAGGGTTCAAGTTGGTGATCCATGGTGATATTTTGAGCACATTTAGGTTTTCTGGGTCAAAAATATTTTTTTGGTGGATTGTGTGTACTCTAACTCTAGGGGATAAGGGCTTGTAGGGCCCTTATGGGTAGAACTTCTTGAGGTAAAGGCTGTTGACGGGGTTCGTGAGGGGGTCATGTCTGGTTCCGTCAAGATATATACCCCATACCGGAGGCAACGTTTGATGATATAGGACCCTTTCCATAGGGTTTCTAACTTTCCTGGCACTAAGGCTTCTTTTGCGACATCATAGCGAAGGAATAGCTCTCCTTCGGTAAATGAGTGAGGGGTGATGTGGCGGCCAAATGATGCTTTTACCATTTTCTTATGGGCCTCATTGTGTTGTAGTGATTAGCGCCTGTTTTCGTCAACTAGCTCTAGTTGTACCAGGCGTTTTTCTAGAGGCTAGGTGTCATCCAAAAGTTTGATGGCTGCATGCAAGTTTTGGAACTCGTGGAAATCAATACAAGGACACAAGGTGCCTTGGTGTTTTGTGATAGGAATAAAGCTGGATTGTTGTGACAGAGGGTTTGTTGAAATCCTGTCTCAGGCGTGCGATGACACAAGTCGTATGTGATGAGTTGTGTCGCTGGCATGTGGCAGGGGAAGTATCTCTGTAGTCGAGACGTGAGTGGGCCGGTAGTTGGCCTTCCTGCTAGGATAGTCAATTCCTGGCAGATGGAAGTGGATTTTATCACAGAGATGTCTGAACATTTGTAGCAACAGACATCCTTCTATCATGTTATTATGACTGGTGCAAATGGTTCAAGGTATCACAGTGCTGACAGAGTAGATAGTGTGAGAATCTATGCTACTCGATGTTCCAGATGTGGATGCTCGGAAAGGATCATTTGAGGCCCAAGTTGGCTTCTTTTTCCATTTTTGCATCGTGGGTTGGAACCTACCTCCCTTTTTGGTGGGTGGCTAACTTAATGTTGTTCTAGCTGCTCTCAGCTTGGGGAGATGTGTGCACTTAAATGTATGATGAAACTATGAGAAAATTTGGAAATACGTACATGTAATCTTCTCTTGATTAGAGAGAAGCTTTTGAGGAAGAGACGAGATAATGCAAAAACTATTTGCAAGGGGTTTGAGTTCTCTGCATTGATTGATCCAGTGATCTTTTAGATCACATAGGCCGCATTTTATCCTTGGCTGAGCCAGAGGTTGACGTGGTTGTTTTATGGTCTTAGAAGGTGTGATGAACCAACCTGGTGTCGGGGTCAAAGAAAGCTTATAATCCCACCATGGTAGTAGGGGTGTCATTGGGTCGATGACGTATCTTTTATTCCATTCTTGAAGGTCGCTCGTCCTCTTTTCTACGTCATTAATCATGTCGATAATGGGATGGAGTTGTGAGACATTAATACAGTGTCAGTCGTAATGATTACCTTGACATATCAGGCAAAAAATCCGTGATATGGGTCTCCCATCATGCGTGGTCTAAGGCCGAGCGGGGTACCATCATTGATATGCTGCTAAGTCGGGGCAGTGGACTAATATGTGGTCTGTATTCTTGCATAATGTGCATGTCGGTGGCTTTCATGACCTGTTTGTGACGGTAACTATGGGTTGTTTGCTACGTCGTTCATCGGATGACAAGAATGTGATTGACCCGCTCATCTCCTCTGCTTGGGTCATGGAGCTGCCGAAGGATTTGGCATCCATATCTTCATAGGAAAGATGAAGTATGGCTGAGCGGAGGCTAGCAAGGGCTATTTGGAAATGAGGTATGTAGTGGAAATCCTCTAATAAGTGATTGTTGGCACATAACGGACATATGAATTGTGCTGCCTATAGGCCCACATAGTAGACCCTCTCGATTGGATACCATCTGTGGATGAGTTCCAATGCAGTGCACTCTTCGAGGTAGTGGCCACGTTCATTGCATAACGTGCAACATATAATGGGCATTACTGGGGGGTGCTATATGTATTGGTGCTCCTCTTGTAAGTACAAGATGGTGCGCGGCTTGTCATTGGTGGACTGGATGGAGGGATCCTCTTAATAGGATAGCTCTATCGCATGTAAGGCATCCCGATACCGTGTTATTTCTTGACAATGGTGGCTATAGTGCCCATAGGTGTCACAAAGGGTGCACGCGTGATTGGTACACAACGTTTTGCTTGAATTTTTGGTGGCAAGTTCCTTTTTATGGGAATGCCATTTTGAGGTGCCTGCCTCGCAGCCAAGGAGTGGTTTTAATTCGTCCAACTCCGGGCATATGTGAGGAGGGTGTCCTATGACATCACATATAGCATAGGCTAATGTATCCATCTGCATGGTGGGGGTCACCACTTTCTTTCCTTTCTTGGTGATTTTATTTATTGTCATCGCCAGTTTCGCAGTGGGGATTTCCCTTGCGGGGGCAGTTTTGATTGCTGCTTGGGTTGGTTGGGGCTCCTTGGGACCGAGAGGGTTTAATAAAAATGCAGTAAAATTGGTAGCTAGCGTTCCTAGAGGGGGAAAGAGGTACCACACTAGGAATGCCAGTGATATGTTGGGTAGTACCAGTGTTGCCAAGACCTACTAGGAGGTGAAGCCAGGAGGTGGGTATAGGAAAGGAGTTTGGGAGGCAGCATAGACTAAGGAGGCTACAATAGCTCATGCCCATTACTACTTGATTCTGTGTCCTGACTAACCTCGGTTCTTGACATGGACATCATGCATACCGAGGCTGCTGTGGTATTGGGTGATACCTCATGGATAATGGGAGGATCTCATAGGAAGGATCCTAGGATGGATGATGGTTTGAATTAGCCAAGGCCATATTCTTGATATTGTGAAAGACCATCAGCAGTTGTGTCTACATAAGGTAGAACCATATCTGTATTGGTCAAGGGACTCTTTTCAGTGTACGTCAGCTAGTCTATTGTAACAATTCGATCCTTGTGGGTCAAAATCATGTTGCGAAAAACAGAGGATGCTATGGAAGACATGGCATACATGTAACTTCGCCCAAGGAGTATATTGTAATCCAAGTGAGCATCCAAGACTTCGATGTCTATTTGGACAATTTTTCTAGCTAAGAAGACCGGTATGTTTTGGAAGAGACCGACAGGGGTGGAGGGTCGACCTTTGTATGCCCTAAGTGTGATGAAGAAAGGTTTGAGTTCTGGGGCTCCTAACTTCTGCCATACATTCTTTGACATGATGCATGTGGATGCACCCTCATCTATGACACATTGGTGAATAGTGATATTCTGTACCGATACTCGTATCTGAAAGGAAACCATAGAGGGAAGCGTAGGGGTGGCTTTGTCTAAATCAAAATTCATCATGCGCGTGTCAGCAAGGTCGACGGTGCCTAAGGCGGAAAGTAGGGCTTTCCGCTACTTCGGGCACGACTGAAGTACCTCCAAAGCAGACATAACAATAGGTGACTAGGCTAAATCATCTATGATGTTGTAATTGTGGGCTACCTTGGAGTAGTTACCTACTCACCTATTAGGCCTTTTAACCATTTTTGGCAATGGTTACAAAGGAATATTTGGAATGGTTAAAGGTGCAGTCGGTGCGGATGTATTGGCCCCTGACGTACCCGCGTCTGGTGAGGTGTCATAGTTACGATTCTAGGTTTGGAAAAACATTTCTTCCCCTGCCATGTAAATTTCATGGCTGTTTTTCTCGGAATTGTTGGGGTTTTGCTATTGAGTGCTGACCGTTCCTTGATGGGGGCAGTGTTCTTTTATAACTGTGGTTGGCTGGGAAGATCCTCCTTGTCGTTGATTACTCTAGAGTTTTTTAAGCTCAGGGAGTTCGGGACAGTGGTGAGTATAGTGCTCGTACTCACCACATATCGAACAAGAATGGCTTGTTCATAGAGGTGGCCTTTTGCCTTGATTTTGAGCATTGCTTGGCTCCTGGTTCTTATTTCGGTTGAAGTTATCTCCAGAACGGGGTCACGGTGGTTGCTGTAGAATGATGCCCCCCTATCCACGGTTCCCTTTGGGTTTGTTTTTTACCTTTATTTTGACCATGTTAGGAGGTTAATTCTCTTGATCATACTGGTGTGGTTGATCTTGGAATGGCTACACAAAGTTCAACTATGCATTGTTTTGTGTTGGTGGGTTATGTGCTTGGGACTGAGCATACTATTGTCCCATATTTGCACCTGGCCGTTGTGGGGGAGTTCTTCAGTCAGTTTTTCTTCCTGCGTACTGGGTCCCCCCAGCCGGAGCGTAAGGTCCTCCTTGGTGATACTCAGGCACCCTATTAGTCAAATTTTGTTGCTGCATATGATGAATTTTGAATCCAGGTTGAGACACGTCCTGGGTAGATCCATGTGTATAACTGGGATTTTGACTGCTGTTGCATAGGTACCCTTGGGTCATCCATTAGGGGAATTTTGAGGTCTAAAATGGGCCTCCTAAGGAAATAATAAAATACTAGCTAAACCAATAAAATAATATTTATGAATTTGGAATTCACTTTTTGCACCAAAATCCATGTAACAATAGTTACATTGAATTCAAAAGTTGTACCCAAATAAAATTAATAAAAAATATTGTATTGATGTGACTATAAATAAGAATGGGATTTTCAAGAAAAAGTCATTATCATTGAACAACTAATGAATTTTTCCTTTGTACTTGAATAAATTAAAATAAAATATAAATATAAATTTATAAATTCTTAATTATTATATGCTATTAATTAAAATTCATATTATTTAAATTATATAATAACATGTAATTAATATACTCTATAAAAACAATATAATATAATATAATAAATGTATATGGATATGCATTGTTTCTTTCAAGAAATATGAAATGAAAATAATATATTTTTATTCAAAAAGTGTGAAATGAGATCTATTATGAGTACTTTACTTTGACATTAAAATTAATTAGAGCAATACCATGGTTAACCATGAGTTTTGATCCACCATTGAGAATGTGACAAGTAAGTACCTTTAACTCAACCAATGCCACCTCAACCATTAGGGATGATGTCATCCCCTAAAATGTGATTTGTTCTCATAAAGTGAATTTTTATTGTACATTTTCCTTAGGAGGCCCATTTTAGACCTCAAAATTCCCCTAATGGACCCAATAAGTTCGTCTGTAGTGTTCGACGCGCCTGGAAATTATTGATAAGATTGTAGGTGTGGGGTGTTAGGTATGATATTGTATATGTATCTTGATTGCGTATAAATCAGTTCAAGCTGCTGGGCTTTACTGATTGTGTCCTCTTCGTATGTGAGGTTACGTTGCATCACATCCTTTGAAATCTCTGCCGTCAGAGTTTTCAAGAATAAATCTAAAAGTACTCGGTCGTCGAGTTGATATTTGCATAAGCTACAACATCGTCTCCACTCGTGGAGGTGTTCAGAAATGTGGGTAGAGGGAGATTGTCTGAAATGAGTTGGTAATTCTATTCCTGAATCATGGTGAATGGGTAACTGAAAATAATTAAGGAACGTAGTAGCGAGGGCGCTAAAGGTTTTGTGTAAAGCAGGGGGTTGCTCGACATACCATTTCGCGGCCACTCCCATGAGAGTGTGTTGAAATAGCCTCAATTGAATAGTATCGTCAATGATGCTATTTGATGAGCACCACAGGTGAAAGGTCATTATATGATTCCCTGGGTCATTCACTTTCTTGCCCTCAAACTTCGGTATGTCTGAAGGGAGCATCGTGGGCATGGGAGGCCAATTGGGGTCGTGTGCGATGGGGTCATTGGTGAGCTTGGTAAAATCCAATAGATTTAACGACACTAAGAAGGGTGACTGAGAGGTTGACACCATGGCAACGTGTGAAGACACAAAGTTCTGGTTAGAATGAGGGTTAATCTATGACGTACCCGGTTATGAATTCAGCTCGCTTCCCATAGTGGGTGCACTCTTCTACCCCCTAGGGGACGAGGGGGGAGTGATGTGATGTGCGGTGTGGTGTTGGGAGACCGATTAGGGTTCCCAACAAAGGTTTCTCCAAGAAAGGAGGAACCAAGCACTGTGGCAATGTTCTGTCTTTGACACCTAAATGGCCAAAGACCTCGAACCCCTCCCGTTAATGGGGGGAGGTCCAAAAGACGCCTAGACTGAAAAGGTTCCATTGGAACCATTTGAGGGTTGTCCAACTTAGGTTTTGGAAAAAAATTTGAGGTGATTGAGTTTATGATCACGTCAAATTTATGGCCACATACATAAAACAAAGCAAAAAAGAAATGATTTTTCCTTGAATTTAATCTATGTGATCAATCAAGTGAAAAGATGGTTTCCTCTGTTTGCGCATGATACTCAAAAAATCCTAGAAGACCTAATGAAGTCCTAAAACTCTCAAAAGTAACTAGCCCTTGAGAGGATTTCTTGCGAGTGTTGGCACAAATTCCTGAAAGAGCTGGTGACGCCCCAAGTCAGCCAAAGAGAATCAACCAAGATAGGGGTAGAGGGCATGCCGCTTGCCTGCACCGTCACCTATAAGGTAAAGGTTTCCCTAGTTTTGGCCACTAAGAATCACTGTCCCATGTGAACGTTCGAGTCTTGGGATTCTTGGTATTCAACTAATAGTACCGAGTATCAGACGGGTCAGGTAGCCCCAACTGATACTGCAAGAACTATGCCTAAGCCTAACCCCCTCTGAATTGAGTCTCTGACGTGCTCAGGTTTTCTTTTCCGTGGGCTGATAGGTGGATTCTAAGCTCCCTAAAAATGAAACTTCTATGTTTCGAATGTGATGCGTTATCAAGGCGGCTTATTGGATGCGTACCCCCTTGATCCTAAGATAAGCTATAATTTCTCTTATGGCCTCTGTGGGGAGAGTTTAGTGAGTTAGTTTAAGTTATTTTTAGGTGGCTTTCTTTTCTTAGTGGGTGAGTGTGTGTGATCGTATAGTGAACAATCTCATAATTTGAACATATGGATATCGGTGATCCATTACAAATGTCTCGGTAGTTAAACTATCTGACGTTGTTCCTTGCTCAAATAAAAAGCATTTGCTGATAATGGGCCGCTTCGAAAACCTCCTAATTAGTCTATGTCAGTGACTAAATGGAGATGGAAAATCACAAATGTAGAGTGTTCATATGCTTTTCTAGGGTCACCCAATGGCACAAAGACAATAGATATTACTTACTCTAACCTGCAATTAAGTCCTAGTCCTGCAATTTCCTAATTGTAAAAATTGAAATTTAAACTAAACAATTTCTACACTAGCTTATGCATGTGTGGTCATGAGCCACTTGCTTGGACTAGTTAAACTAAGTGTGCATACCAGAATTTGCAAAAACATAAATTGTTCGGAAATAAATGGTTAATTTTCCCCCTACTTAAACTATGTAAATACTTTTTTCAAAAAATCAACTTAAATGAAAACTAACTAAATGCCTACAAAAAGCAGGAAAAATCAGTCTTCAGAAGCTCTGGGGTATCAACACAGGTGTTGGCAGATACATTAGGGGCTTCCCAACACACTTACAAGCAGAAAAATGCAGCAGATATGGAGAAAACATCTCTCTGCAGATTACACAGAAAACCTTCTGACAGGTGCACCTTCCTACACATAGGTCACTCCTGAACGTGCGCACTGTGCGTCTGTGTATAGAAACATCACGCAAAATTCCTACAAGTAAAAATAAATAGGAGCTGCCTTCTTCAGTCTGTCACTTTAGTAAGTCTAGGGATTGGAAGATGGGTTAGAGGACTATCATCTCCACTCTAGCATAGACTAAGGGTCTTCTAAAAATAATGGAACAACCACATAAACTTGAAACACGTCAGTGGAGTTGCCAATCCTGTTGTGGTGGATTTGACACTCAGGTGTACGAAATCACACGCATTTAGAGAATGTGGTCTTTTCCCTAAACCATAAGTAACAGGCAATATCTAGGGGGAGCTCAGAAGTATAAGACTTAAAATGAAGTAATACACTTAAGTATGCTATGTTGAAAAAGTAAATCTAAAAACATAAAAAAGAAGCTAAATAGAGAGTTCCAAACAATAACAAGGTAAACAACGACTCGATGGCCTACTTCTCATTGAATGCTTGGAATGAATACAAATATTACCCACGTGCCGAAGCGCCTAGGCAAAGGTTCTAGGACCTGGCGCAAGGATTTTTGTCCTTCAAGTTCTACCTTTTGACGCAGTTCAACTCTCTCTCTATGCTGCAATAGACTGAAATTTTTGGGTCACCAACAATTGAGTCCCCTTCTTCAGCTCCTGCTCCTTGGTTCACACAAATAGCTAGTGTTGCTTGGGAAACTTTGGCCAGCATAACCTTGCGCTCACAAATTTTTCATCTCTTTGAGGGTTTATATAGTTGAGCTTTCAAACCACCTTCCTTCCCTTGGTACATGGTGGATAGTGACCCAAAGGAGGGGTAATATTCCATTGTGGGCTGAAATATGTTTTTTTGTGCTCACACAAGGCCTAAGGAGGCACTGGTGTTGTCCTTAGGTGGCTTTCACATAAGGGGAAACTGTCATTTGCCTGCTTGTAGTCCCGGAAAGGGACTTTTTCCATTTCGAGGAATGCGCGCTTATCAGGCTGCGGTGCACACAGAAGGAACACTTATCGAAGGAAAAAGCACGCACTCGGGCATTTATGACTAGTTCAATCTTGAATTTTTCCAAACCTTAGAGATTCTTAATATTTTTGATTCCATAATATATAACTGTCCTGTAAATCCTTGGGCTCGACATTACTTGATGTCATTTTTTGCTGTATGATTTTCTAATGTTAACATGTATGAAGACATCATTGATGATAACTTCATAAAATTATTTCCCTTTCATAGTTTTCTTAATGTTTGTATGCTTGCATGTGTCTTTCCAAATCTCTGTGAGCCTTTTTACATAATCTTTCCTAGGCATCAGCTTATCATTGATAACAAATAAGGAAGGCAATCCCTTTTTGTTCAGTGGCTCAATCCTATTGAAAAATATACTTACACTAATCTCGAGCTGATGGAATCTTTCTTGTAGCTGTGTAACCAGACTCTTTTTGTTCAACACCTTTTTACCTAAAGTATAGTAGTGATTTTTTCCACCACTTCTAATTGTTACAATTCGTGACTGCTTTTATAATTCAAAAATCTGATGATGTTGTTCACAGTTTGGGGCTTACCTCCAAGTTCATCATTTTCCATTTCAATAGCAACTTTCACCAACTAAATTAAATCCCTCTTTTCAAAAATTATTTGAATTGATTGCCATATGTCATTCACAGATTCAATTATATCCAGCCAAATAATTTGTCTGACTCTTTCTACCATGCTTCCAATTTAGGACTCCTGAAGGGACTTCTGCAAACTTTCATTTAACATTTTAATGATCTGAAACTCTAAGGCATGTGTTGAAGCTTTCCTTTTCATCTGCTCTTGTAGGTCACTGAGTTGATCTTGTAGCTTTTTAATCTATGTTATCTGTAAGGAAAAGTTCTCCATAGCTTTAGATAACTTCTGAGGGCCTTCACATGGTGTAACTGTTGTTGTTGTAGGTGTTGGACTCACTGTAACAGGGACTGCGTATAGTGGAATCATAGCCTTAATTGCTTCTTTTATTGGTCCGTTCACTGCATCTCTTATTTATTTTTGCTTTTCTTTTATCATTTTCTCCATCTCACCCTCCATTTTCTGAAGTTGTTCTACTTGTTCAATGATCAATTGTAGCATCTCTGTATTCTGTGTTTCATTGATTATATCTCCTTGGCCATAGGATATTTTGTCACTGGTATCTTGAGCTGCCTCCTCAGAGAAGTTATGTATGCATTATTTTTCTTCACGAGTGCTTCTGCCACTTTTATGATTGATGGCTTATACCCGAGTTGCATCACTAAATCCTCCAGATATTTTATCCTTGAGTCTTTGGCCATGGAGGAGATATTTTCCACCTTTAACTGTGACTATGTGTTGGATAATGTGACCTGCAACTTTTAGAGACTCATAGCTGTACTAGTTAAAGTGGAGGAGATCATTTGTCCTGTCTTCTTATGCATTTCCATCTAGTCAAGTGGATGAATTCTCTTTATATCAAACTCAAAAGAGGTCTTCTTGTAGTCTGCTGCACCTTTGGGCTAAGGAATTTGTGCTTCCAAGAATGCCATCATCATTATTCCCTTCTCATAATCAATTTTTGATAGAAGTCTACTCTCGGAGCTGCTTGTTTGTTTCCAAAATTGGTTATAGGTGCTGGTATTGAGAACCTCGTTCCTTCTTTTGATTTCTTTGAATGTTTCATAGTTGTCTTTCTCTTCTTGTCCTGTAGTTGATGTAGGAGTTTGCACATTCTACAATTGGAAAGGAAAAATGGCAGAGGATGTTGAGAAAAATGTGTGGCCACCTAAATGAAATGAAGCTAGTGAATCTATGATTGTGATGGTAGTTTTATGGTCCTTCTCACTACCCTAGTAAAATTCCATGCGGATTTGAGCCCTCTTCCTATATTTAATTTTGAATTATTTAGTGGAGGGATAAATATCCATGTCCATTTGATCCTCCCTGGTCCTCTTGATTCCTATCTCCTTTTTAGCCTCCTTTCCTTTGTCATCTTGAACTTCTGCAACTTTACTTTCTTGTGGAGTTGGTGTTTGAATTCTTGAAGTAGAGGTGACCTACTCTTTTTCCTCTTGGAGTGTGTCTGCCACCCATTATTCTTGGTTCGTGTATTTTTCTATGTCCAATATGTGGGTATCAATGTAGGGTGTGGACTTGTTTTCCACCCTCTTGTTGGAGATGATCCCCATTGGATCATAGGACCAAGTGAAGCTATGTGTGAAATTCATCCCCTTCAACATTTTATCTACCTCATCCCCTGCTGCTCTATTATTGCAAATAAATGGACCAATCTATGATTTGATCCTAAATTGTGACTTCTTTGTGGCAGAGAAAAAATGTACCTCATCTGAATTTTTCATTTGTATGATATATTAAAATGCAAATATTCTCATAGAGAGGTTCTTGGGCAGTTTGTATGGATCCAATTCACTGCCATAAAATATGATCTCTATGTAGTTTTGGTAGAGATACCAATCATCTGTCCTAATTTGATCTGTCAATGAAATCACCTTCTCTATTTCCCTATTGATCCTTGGATTTGTGGTACTGCTGAATGCACTTATTGCACGATGAAAAATTAGGTCTACAAAACTCCTATACGAATAGATTTTTTGCTCCTTCATCAATAAAGTTGTCTAGAAAATTATAGATTGATATTGAGATTCAGAATTATTATTCATCATATAAAATTGGAACTTGTTGGGTTGAGAACAAGCCAACATGTACACCAACACAGAAGTGGATTTAAATACCTCTTCTATTTGGAACTTCAGGAACTGGTTATAGATTGCATCAGAAAGAAACTGAGCATAGTTGAACATAATAGTGGGATTAGCATTTGAGGAGAGTATAGGTAATAAACCAATCATGGTTTCATCTACCCACTGATCATTGTGGTACCCCAATAAGTAATATAAAGTAGTGATGATGTGTTGGGTCCTATCAGAAAAGGTGGATCATGGATACAGAGGATTTTTGGTAGGCATTGGTGCATTGGTGGCCATGAATAATTCTCAGGTTTTGGCCCTGTTGGTGAAGTTTAGCTTTTGGCATAAATATACGATGGCTTCATATGAAAAATGGATAGTGTTATCAATAATGGGGGTTTCCATCATCTCTTGAATGTATGAGGCATTGATGTAAAATAAAATTTCCCTTGCAGGATTCACTATGGATCTCCAGTTAATGTCATAGCAGGGTTGAAATTTTCTGATTATATTAGGGAATTTATGGGTTCTGGGAAAAAATTAATATGGAAAATTGGTTTCCCAGAGGCCTATATCATTGAATTATTCAAGGAAATTTTATTCAAGCCAGTATTATCCATCGAATAAGTCGAAACCAAACTCTGCCTTGTGGATCTTGTAATCTCTATCAGCAAAGGGTATGTGATCCAATTCTACTTGAGGATATACCATGGGATTGAAGGGTTGTTGGTCTCCCTTGGGAGGCATGATTTGTCTTTTGTGTTCTCTTTCTAAATCTGAAATGAAGAATGGGATGACAGAAGGGGGAGTACAGAAAGGGAAATTTCTATGGATCAAGACTCGCAAAGGGGTATGAAAAGGGGGATCGTGACTGGGATTGAACAGTATAAAGGAGAACTGTATTTTGGTTCACAAAGAGATGAAAAATGTTCTTTGAAAATCAAATGGCTCTTCGACAACAATTTGCAATTTCTCTATAAATATCTACGAATCCAACACCTGGAATAATTTTGACACTATTCAATAGATTAAACTCCACTGTTATGTCAAAATTTGGCTTTAAACTGATATTTGTTAGTCGTTGATTAGGCGCAGGCCCATTGGATAATGGCTTGACCATTTATGGTGCAATGGGATGCTGGCGGAAGATATGTGATAGGTCAGAGTGATTAGGCGAGAGTGGATGTCGCACCAATGGTGTGGAAAAAGGTTAATAGGCATGACAGTATTGTCACACAAAAAAATCGTTTTTGGAGGGGGGCATGAGCGGTGAGTGGTAATGGAGTGGGGGGGTGCAAAGTATTATGGGTGCGTCACATAGCATAGTTGGTGGTAATGGATACCTCCCATTTCAGACCCCCCCGCCCTTTGTTAACGTTCAACGGTCGAGGGGGTGTTGAAAAACATCATAGACCATATGATATGTGGGGGGGAGCAGATATGGCAGACAAGGTGGAGGTTATTTAGCGTGGAGGGGATGTGTGATGTGGCAAGAAGGTGGGACTCAACTTATATCGCAAATCCCAAGTCACGAATTTTTGTTATGAGGAATGGAGGGTGAAGGTTAAACTCTACGGTGCATGATCTATGACGAGCAGAGAGGTCAGTGATGCAAAAATTCAAGAAAAGTGTCAATGGGATAAAGGTTGTGGGAAGAGTTTGCGATGTGATATATTGCATTAGCAAGATAATAGTTCATCGTAATTTCAATATTTAAGTTCATCGCAAATCACAATATTTAAGTTATCACACATTGCAAGAATTAAGTTATCGCACATCGCAAAATCAGGGGTTTGGGAAAATGAGGTAAGCTACAATATGTGCGATATGCAATAGCGATGATGAAGGGGAAAGGAAAGGGGTCCCATAGATATCACATCGAGAAGTTTGTGAAACAAAAAATGAATTGGTAGGGAATGTTTGTGATATGCCAATGCGAATTGTGATTTGGAACTTAGCGAGACTTGTATAGGACTTCAGATAAATTTTAGGCATAAGGTATCCCTCAAATGATCTTGAAATCCATAATTTTTAAAATATAAATCCCTTTCCATTTTTTGAGTGTAAACACCCTGTGTTTTGATGCTCTTATTCCCTAAGGAAAATGGGATTTTTATGTTGCACCAGGTGGAACAAATTTCACCTCTTCCTTTCATTTTTTCTGCTCAGCACAACTACCTACCCAACTACTCATCTATTTTTTTTTTCTTTTTTTTCAGGGTGAATTTGGACTAGAAACATTTAAATTATCTTTATTTTGAATTTCTATCCTAACACCTATCCTTATTTCAGCCATTGACTCAGTTCAAACTATTGAGCCAATTTCGTTTTCTACCTATCTACTGATAAGCCAAGATTAAATAGTTTGGCAAATCTTTATTCTCTAACCTATTAACAGAAGTTGAAAATTGTGAAATTGTGATTAAAATGTATGACTTGAAAAACCTATCTAATGAGTAGTGGCATTTGAACTTGCAGAATTTTCAGGTTTATTTCTTTTTGGGGTTTTCTTTCTTTTTTTCTCTTTTTCCATTTTTTATATCCTCTTTTATTTCTTTTCATATTTTTTTATTTGAAATCATTTGAATTTTGAGAAGCCTTTCAATAATGAAAACTTTGCGAGAAATGTGATGTATCCAATCACCTTGAGATCCTATATTTTATAGGGTACTAATAGTGGCTCCAGCTGGGGATGGCGCTTCTTGAAAAGAAGTTTCAAGATCTTGAGACCAGTAGTCTTGATAACTCCTTTTTCTGCAATACTTTTAACTGATTTTTTCTCTTCTTCAACTGATATCCTTTTTGTTTTTATATATTCTCATCAAAATAGGCATACGGCCTTCACTTGGGCCTTCAACCTTGTCCAATGAATTATTGAAAACTATAATAATGTGGTATTTACAATGATGAAAGGAAAACCTGTATTTCAAAAGAAATAGTACTTTAGCATCCTGCCATTGACAGGACCTCCATATACTTCTGTACCATCCAAATATTTGATAAGGTAAGCATTGTTTCCCCTAAAAGTATCAATGATGTATGGCACTTGTCAAATATTATCTAATTTTCCATGCTTGCCTTTATCCTCTCTTCGGGGATCCCATTTCAAAAGTTTATCTCCCAAGTTGAAATCATTTCCCTTGGTTCTCTTGTCAAACATATTTTTTATATTCTCTTGAATTACTTGTGTTTTGTTGTAGACGTCATCTCTGGACTATTGCAACTGAATGGTGTCATTAATCCTTCTTTGAATGTTATTTGGTTTAGCTTGAATCTCTTAGATCATCTTCATTATTGGAACTCCCAAGGAAGAAGGAAACATTGCATCCATTGCATAAAATAGTTGGTATGGAGACATGCAAATTGATATATTTGGGTGATCCTATTATCCCAAAGGGAATTCATCAACTTATTGTGCCATGATTTTGTATTCTCCTCCATAAAATTTTTAATGATGTTAACCAGGATTTTATTAGAAGATTTAGCCAGTCCATTACCTTAAGGGTAGTAGGCTATTGAATTACCCAATGTTATATGATACTTGTGACAAAAATCAAGGTTGGAGCATTTTCTGTAATGATTTTTCTAGGACAACCAAATCTGGAAAGGATGTTGGTTTCTACGAATTTTATTATGAGAGAGTCAGTGGAATTTCTAGAAGGGGTGCCCTCTATTCATTTGGTGAAATAATCTGTAGCAGTGAGGATCCATTTATGTTGGGAAGAGGATGGGGGATGAGTTTCTCTTATGAAGTCTAATCCCCATTGTTGGAAAGGGATTTCCACATAAATAGGTTTTAGGGGTAAGGGCAATATTTTTATCTTTCCTTCAAAGATTTGACACTTATGACAAGCAGTAACCATCTTATGGACATCAGGAAAAAGGGAGGGCCAATAAAAACCAACTCTCATGATCTTCATAGTAGTGGATTTCGAAAAGAGATGGCCTCCACAGTCACCTCCATGGAACTCCTTCATTACTCTATATTCGTCATCCTTCAATAAACATTTAAGAAAAATGCCTCCAATATATTTCTAATACAAAACATTGTTCAAAATGCAGAACTTAACAACTTTCAGTTTTAGAAACCTAGCCTTTATTTTAGACAAACTAGGAGGAGCATTCAAATTTGATAGTACATACAAAATATCAGCATACCATGGAGAATTCCGGAATGCTCCATCAATCTGTGGAGTCGCTAGCTCCTCTTGATCATCTAATGAGTGTACCATTTTGATGTCTATTGCATGAAAGTTGGATCCTGCCATCAATTTGGCTAATCCTTAGCCTTTAATCAACTTGGCAGGCATGATATCCAAATCATATTCTAAGATCACTGCAATCCATTTTCTTATTTTTCCATCAGGACTATTTTATGTTAATATATCTTTGAGAATTGCATTTGGAACAAAAAAAATTATGTGCGAATGTAAAATATAGACTTTAAAATATTTAAATACTTTAAGTAAGGTAAAATCCTACTTTTCCATGATATTATATTTCAATGATGCATCTCTTAATTCCTTGCTAAAAAAAGCTATTGGTTGCTCTTTTCCTTCACTATTTTTCTATAATAAAACAATAGAAATAGCATGTTCAGAAGCAAAAGGAAAAATCATGAAATTTTTCATTAAATCTGGACTAATTAGTACTGGGGATTTTGTCAAAGCTATCTTGACTACACCAAAACACTATTTTGCTTCTATGGTCCATTTTATTTTTGATTCTCTCTTAAGCATATTAGTAATGTTCCTTAAAAAAATTTCTCAGTTTGGTATAAATCTCCTTAGGAAGTTGATTTTACCAATGAATGATTGAATTTCTTTGACATTTATGATGTTATCACTCAAAAAATTCAAAACATCATTTTGACAAGATTACATAGGTTCATGGGTCAAAATGGGGTTTTAGGAGTCATTTTAAGTTTGATCAAGGGAAGTATTAAATTTTTTATAGTTTGAGCTTACCCTAAGATCTAAACCCACCCATATTCAAACTCCTTCATGTCACATCATTCATCATTCTCCGATTCATTTCATTTCCCAAGGGTTTCTTTACCGAAAATGCCAAATTATCCAATAAACCATAGTTTCGTAGCGCATTACACTGTAAAAAGTCACTTTTTGCTAGGAAACTGCTGAAAGTTTCATAGCAAAATATGAAGCAAAATTTAGTTTTCTGGTTTTGAGAAGTCAACTTCAAAGGTGGTTTCTAGGCAAACAAAAAAGTATTTTAAGAAACTGAGAGAGGTTATTCTCAAAAACATATAAAATAACAATAGCGTCTCTCAATTTTCTCATAGGTGTTATAAGTTGGGAGATAAAAGGCTTTCTTTGAAGCCTTATTTTCAAAAAACAGAGTTTTCATGTTTTACACATTTTTTTCAAAGGCAGTCCCTTGATCACAGGAGATGTGTTTCAAAATACCGAGAGATTTTTTATTCAATACATAATGGCCTACAAAAACCTCCTTCAGTTTCCCAAACTACATCATGGATTAGGAGATCTAGGCTCTGTCCCAAGACCTATTTTTCAAGAAAAAAACAGGAGAAATCTGCAAGAAATGTCTCAAGGAAGCTAAAATGAAATTGGTTTATAGTTTGTATGGTTTGAAAATATTTAAGACAGGTATATTTTTATTTTTTGGGAAAATGTACAATTTTCACTTGGAAAATTTATGAAAAATTTGCGTACTCAACAGTTTCATAGCGCATACAATGTAAAAAAGTAGAAAAGTTCTACGAAACTACTGTATCTACCTTTTTTATTTCTTTTGGTCAGTATTAAAGGTGTTAAGGGCTGAATTAGGAGATGAAATTGATATGAAGGATGTGTTTGATGATAAGGAACCTTATGCAAAAGGAAAGAGTTGAAAATTTTAAGGATAAAGGCTAGTTTTAAAGCACTACAAAAGTGTGCTACGAAACTGGCTTACTTTCGTAGCGCATTGTGTTTCAATCTTTTTAGCAGGTTTTCGAGAATTGTTTGGACAAATGTAGGTTATGAAAGAGTTAAATACCATGTAAATAAATTATTAGAAACTCAAGGACCACGAATTCAAGAACAAATGACAACCAAAATATTCAAAGAAGAAGAAGACCATTTACCTAAAAAACATGGTTTGTTTCCTAGTTTTGAGGAGGTCAGTTAAGTGGTCAAAAATTGGTGAATCCCATCATCCAAATTCGACCATGTGACAACACACTTGTCTCAGATGTAATTTCTTTAGTAGATAAGGTTGTTAAAGATAATAATGGAGAGTTTGAGTCCTAGTTTAAATAGGACTGTCAAGTAGGATAGGTGTCTATTTGTCATTAATTTGTTGTTTTATGGTTATGAAAGGTGTCATTAGGAAAAAATTTGATGTATCTAGCCTAGAGGTAGATCATATCATGATGTAACAACTCTATTAAAGGCCATTGGGTCGAATTAGCAAAGGGTTCGACATTTTTGGAAAAACAAGGCTTGTTGTGAATTGACTCGTTTTCAGCTAATACAAAGATTTTCTACTTGACCAAATTGAGATTCATAAGGAGTTTTAGTGTTTCCTATTCTATTTGCATCTCTTATATGTTTCATTTGTAGTGGTGTTCATCTCTATTACTCATAATTCATTTGTTTGATGCTTTGACTTCCTATATAATTGAACTGACTGTGTTTTTACAGTTTCATGTGTGTGTACCTTATGACTAAAACTATGATATGCCTCAACTTCCATGTGAAGTAGATTCACTTAATGACTAAATTTCTTTGACTTAATAAGCCCAATGTATACATTTTGATGTTATTATCAACCTACACCTATCATTTATCTGTCTATTACTTAAATAGAGTTAGCCATCTATATTTTTATTGAAATCATTAACCCTTGAGAGAGCCCTCTTAGGCTGAGGAGGCTAAGCCTCAGTCCAAATATTAGGTTTGAAATAGTTACATGAAGTTGACTAATCAAGAAACCTATCAAATCCAATTTTGTGATAAAATTTTGGCGCCATTGTCGGGGACCGAAGGTATAAATTTTCCTTGGGAAGAAGGACAAAGTTTCAATTCTAAGGTCTGAGAGCAGTAGTCACTTAGGCACATATTGGTTGTATTTCTTCTCTGGAGACTCCACACATCAAATAATCAATTGGAAGGTGACTCCATTGCTTGAAGATCAGTATATTGATGAAGTTTCAAGATGATTTCCATTTCAAGAATAAATGCCAGATATGCACCTATGAATCGGTCTCAGATCCTTGGTTTTCCAAATCCTATGCCAAAGGTTGAATCGTTAACTGATCTTCCAATATTTAAAGATGAAAATAAAGACAATGCTGCTGTTCATTTGGTTAGATTTCATATGCATGTACATAGTCTTAAGGTTCAATTCCCTGAGGATTGTCTCATGAAGATGTTTATGGCCACTTTAGAAGGAAAAGCATGGTATTGGTATGAAAGCTTGCCAAATGGTTCATTATATTCTCTTGCTAATTTCTATGTTGCATTTTATGAGATGTGTGAAGAGTGTCATTCCTCCTTATTGCTGGTCAAAGACTACTATAAACACTGTGTGATTTTTATTGAATATTTGGAGAATTGTTATGAAGATGATGAGTTCATGGATGAAGAAATTTTAGAGGCCCTTGATGACAATCCCTTTCATCACCAAGAAGAAATGATATCCTCTCTCTTGGATGAAAATGAAACCCAACACATGTTACATCCTCTAAATTTGATGAAAAGTTGTAGCATACTTGCCAGTATTTTGATCATCAGGGGTATGAGAATAATTGCAAACAACAAGATGAAATATTAGAAGATAATTGCTACAATCCTCAAGTAAAGGAAGAATTTTATTCTTCATGTCATTTCTTGCATTATGATACATCAAATGATGATCACACTAATGAGGAAGTGGACGAAATTTTTTCTTTATCCTTGTCTAATTGGAAATCATTTGAATGCAAGTCATAAGTTAAGATTCAATTTATCGATGAAGTTGCTAAGAATATTGGGAAATATATTGAAGTTTTAGAAGGTAAAATTCAATCTTATAATCTTCAAGATCAAGATCAGTCTTTTCAAAAGCTTTCCATGCCAGAGCATAAAGAGAGGGTGTTACTTCCTTTCTCTTTTAAGATTGAGGAAGAATACACTGTTCTTGAAAATCAGTTTGATAGTGCACAAATGAAGTCTTGTGTGGTTCATCAAATCATGTATGAGTTGTCCAAAGCCGTAGAATGTTATGAGAAGCATCAAACAGATCATGTCTTCTTTGATGCTATAGTTGACTACATGGAAGAGTTCTAAAGTTTAGATTTCCAATTATATTTTCATTTTGAAGATTAGATATATTTTATGTTACTTTGGTCATCTCAGTATCATGCTTATTTTTGGTTCAAGTGCAGTCAAGAGGTTCAAATGTCAGATCAAATAAATGACTGGCTTCATTTGAAGTTTCATTTTGCTTGAATTAAAAAATGGATATTGCAACTGTTAGGGTAGGTCAGAGTGTGAATAAGCGCAAAGTTGAATGAGCATATTTTTAGTTGGTACAAATTTGGTTTTCAAGCTAAATCATCAAGCTTGAGCCCAAGGTGAAGGCCATTAGAGTTTGAAGAGAAATCTTGGCAATTTCAAAGTTTTTTCTATTTTTCTAGGAAGATGGATAACAACACTGGAACTACTGGTTCTTTGGGGTACCTAGGGTCACACCATCCCAAGTGGAGCCACTGTTATCACTCAAAAAATTCAATACATCATTTTGAAAAGGTTACATAGGTTCGTGGTTTAAAATAGGGTTTTAGGAGTCATTTTAAGTTTGATCAAGGGAAGTATTAAATTTTTTGTAGTTTGAGCTTACCCTAAGGTCTAAACCCACCCATATTCAAAATCCTTCATGTAACATCATTCATCATTATCCAGTTCATTTTATTTCCCAAGGATTTCTTTACCAAAAATTCCAAATTAGCCAAGAAACCACAGTTTCGTAGCACATTACACTGTAAAATGTCACTTTTTTCTATGAAACTACTAAAAGTTTCATAGAAAAATATGAAGAAAAATTATGTTTTTTTGGTTTTGAGAAGTCAACTTCAAAGGTGGTTTATGGGCAAACAAAAAGGTATTTTAAGAAACTGAGAGAGTTGTATTTAAAATCATATCAAGTAACAATAATCTCTCTCACTTTTCTCACAGGTGTTATCCGTTAGGAGATAGAAGGCTTTCTTTGAAGGCCTATTTTCACAAAATAGAGCTTTCCGATTTTACACATTTTTTTCAAAGGCATCTTCTGGACAGCAGGAGATCTGTTTCAAAAAGCCAAGAGAGGTTTGTATTCAAGACATAATGGCCTAAAAAAAAATCCTTTATTTTCACAAAATAAATTATAGATTAGGAGATATAGGCTCTATCCCAAGACCTATTTTTCAGGAAAAAAACAAGAGAAATCTGCAAGAAATGTCTCAAGGAAGCGAAAATGAAATTGGTTTACAGTTCGTATGGTTTGAAAATATTGATGATAGGTATATTTTGAGTTTTTTGGCAAAACTATAGTTTTCACTTGGAAAATTTATGAAAAATCTGCATACTCAGCACTTTCATAAGGCACTGAATGTAAAAAAGAAGAAAAGCGCTATGAAACTACTGTAGCTACCTTTTTTTTTTTTCTTTTGGTCAGTATTAAAGGTGTTAAGGGCTGAATTAGGAGATGAAATTGGTATGAAGGATGTGTTTTATGATAAGGAAACTTATGCAAAAGGAAACTTAAAGGCTTGTTTTAAAGCGCTACAAAAGTGCGCTACGAAACTGGCTTACTTTCATAGCGCACCATGTTTCAGTCTTTTTAGCAGGTTTTGGAGCATTGTTTGGATAGATGGAGGTTACGAAAGAGTTAAATACCATGCCAATAAATTATTAAACACTCAAGGACCATGAATTCAAGACCAAATGACAGCCAAAATATTCAATGAAGAAGAAGACCATTTATCTAAAAAATAGGGTTTTCTTTCCTAGTTTTGAGGAGGTCAGTTAAGTGGTCAAAAAGTGGTGAATCCCATCATCCAAATTCATCCATGTGATAGCACACTTTTCAAAGATGTAATTTATTTAGTAGATAAGGTTGTTAAATATAATAATGGAGAGTTTCAGTCCTAGTTGAAATAGGACTCTCAAGTAGGATAGGTGTTTGTTTGTCATTAATTTGATGTTTTATGGTTATGCAAGGTGTCATTAGGAAAAAAATTGATGTATCTAGCCTAGAGGCATATCATCTCATGATGTAACAACTCTATTAAAGGCCATTGGGTCAAATTAGCAAAGGTTTGGACATTTTTAGCAAAACAAGGCTTGTTTTGAATTGACTCGTTTTCAGCTAATACAAAGATTTTCTACTTCACCAACTTGAGATTCAAAAGGAGTTTTAGTGTTTCCTATTCTATTTTCATATCTTATATGTTTCATTTGCAGTGGTGTTCATCTATATTACTCAAAATTAATCTGTTTTATGCTCTGACTTCCTATATAAGTGATCTGGATGTGTTTTTACAGGTTCATGTGTGTGTACCTTATGACTAAAACTATGATATGCCTCAATTTCCATGTTAAGTAGATTCACTAAATGAATGAATTTATTTACCTCCATAAGCCCAATGTATACATGCTGATTTGATTCTCAAACTACACCTATTATTTATCTGTCTATTACTTAAATAAAGTTAGTCATCTATATTTTTATCCAAATCATTAACCCTTGAGAGAGCCCTCTCAAGCTGAGGAGGCTAAGCCTGAGTCAAAATATTAGGTTTGAAATAGTTACATGAAGTTGACTAATCAAGAAGCCTATCAGATCCAATTTTGTGATAACATATGGGATGGATGATTTTTAATATTCCTTCAATTCTGATAGTATCAATTCTGATTCCATCTTGAGATATGATATGATGGAACCATTTCCCCTCTTCCAATCCAAATAATGTCTTCTTAGGATTCATGGAAATTCCAAATTTTCTGCATTTTTCAAAAAATCTCCTCAAGTGTGGTAAATTTTCTTCATCAGTTTTAGAAAATACAGTGATGTCATCCAAATAAATCACAATAATGTGGCTAATGTCATCAACAAATGCATTTTCCATGGCCTTTTGAAAGGTATCTCTAGTATTCATTAATCTAAAGGGAGTTTTCACATACATGAAAGTCCCCCAAGGAGTTGTAAAATTTGTCTTATCCTGGTCATAAGGGTGTACTAACACTTGATTGTAACCAGAAAAATCATCTAACAAAGATAACCTACTGGAATCTACTACCCTTTGCAATATGTGATCCATTTTTTTGTAAAGGGTAATTATCCTTAAGAGATACTTTATTAAGGTTTCCAAACTCAATATAGAGTCCAATTTGTCCTATTTTCTTCCTAGTTGGTACAATATTGGAAACCCACTTGGAGTATCTGAGTTGTATTATGATTTTTTATTCATACATCTTTTTAATTTCCTTCTCAACTAAAGGCATCAAAACAGGATTTATTCTTCGCAAATTCTGTCTACATGGTTTTTTATTTTCTTTAATAGGAATTTTATGTTATATGATGCTCATATCATAAGACTTCAAATCCTCATAACTCCATCCAAACACATCAATGATTTCTTTGAACATGGCTATATATCTCCATTTTGTAATAATAGGAAGAGATTTAGACAATTTGATGATTTTGGGATTATGTTTAGTGCTTATATTGATAATTGCATTCCTCAATATTTTCTCAAGTTGGTTCCATTTTGGGTTTCTTTGCCACATAATTGAAGTCAAATAATTCCTCTAAAGAGACAAGCCCTCCAGGAAAATTATTGTCTTTGAGTTGGAGTATTTCAAATTCTTCTTTTTCCAAGTATTTGTGATTTTCTGTGGTATGTACAATTTTGTTAGCTAGACTATTTAGATCAACATTTACATCTAAAATAGTCATTTCTAAAACAATAGTTTCTAAAAAAATAGTTTGATTTTCTTCAGTACTTTGTTCATCAGTAAGACTGTCTTCCTCATAATCCATGTCTATATTACTATCTTCGAATTCATGTTTATATTGTAGGAAGTTTTTGATTTCTTTATCATTGCCAAAAACTTGCTAGTACCTCATGTTGTCTAGCACAAAAGGACGCTATTTGACCTCAATTGTATGTTTTTTGTTTGGGTGAGGTATTTTACAGGTACTTGCTAAAAAGTCTAGGCCATTCGCTAGGAAATTCTGATTTCTCAGAATTACTGCTAGTCATACTCCTCAAAATTTCTCAAGAAATCAAGGACAAAATTTCTATAAGCTCTTAATCTAGGATTTTTTGATGCATTCAATCCTTTAACTTCTTTTATGTCCAAATCAGAGTCACAATGTACATAGATCCTTTTTGCTACTAATTTTTTCAACATTTGTAATCCCAAAAGAAAAGCTTCATATTTCACAATGTTGTTTATGCACTAATTGCAACCATCACCATCTCCTTCAAAGAGGAACCCACCATTGCGGATTGCCCTCGACCCAGGAAATTGCAGAAGTCTTCCAACCAAGGAGCTTCACCCGTAGTGGAGAAGGGTGGCCCAAATTCCAGCAACAGAAGTAAAGGTATCGACAGCAGTAGCGAAGATTGGACGGGTGGTAAATATGCCCCTGGCAAAGCTCATGCCACCACAAAGTCCTGGAACGATGCGGATTCCACCTATGATAAGCTTGCAGATGACAATGATGAGTATATGTGTCTTATTATGGAAGAGACACCTCCCTCTCCAAATGACACCTAAGTACTTAGGTTCTTTCTGGATTTTGGTTTCTGGTTCCAAGTTTTCTGGGCCTTTTTATATGGTTTCTGGTTTTAAGGTCTATCTGATGACTGCAAAAATTTATCTTTTATCCATGTGCGATGCTGTTTCCCCCTTTTTGGGTAGTGATAGAACAACCAAATGGACTGGTTTCCCCTTTGGGGGCAGTCCCTATTTTGTTGTTTTGGATAATATTGCCTTCGAAATAGGCTAGAACTACAGAGGCTCGAGCCTCCATGTATTTTATGTTACATTAATAGAAATTAGTCTTATTTAGAAAAAAAAAAAAAAACATTCTATTCTAATTTTAATTTTTTATAAGTAAAATTATATTAATACTAACTTCCTTTTCCATTGGGGAAACACATAGTTAAATGGAATAAAATAATTAGGGGGAGAATCGTATTTTTTTTCTATAAAATGCTAGGATATCCTCTATTTCAATTTTGGTTGGTCATTTGAAACAAGTGTTATCACAAATAAATAGGTCATTTACATTACAAACCCTTGTATAATTTCTTTTGCATTGGTAGGGTGGCTTTTTCTCTATTTATTTTTCTTTGCTATATGAATTCAACATTATAATTGTAATTTTTATTTTTGAGAAGTAAAATTATCTTAGGAAAAACTTCCTTTTCCATTGAGGAAACACATAGTTAAATGTAATAAATCAATTAGGGGGAGAATCATATTTTTTTCCTTCCCTATAAAATCAATCCAGGATCTTGGACTACTTCAGGAGAAGGCTTCATTTTTTTATAATTTCATATTTTACCATGCAAAGAGGATGAAGTTTGGAGACACCATCAAATAAATATTCTTCTCCTATGGGGGATTTTATAATATTTTTAATTTTTATATCAATTTAGCATGTTGAAATATTAAAAAAATGTCAAAACTATTAGATCTAGCGAATATTTGATAGAAAGTTCATATTGCTCTATATTTTACACTTTTATCTATCATTATGTGTTATATATATACAATTTCAATAGGCTATTGTATATTGAATTTGCAATTTAAAACAACTTATGGCAATATATAATGATATCCAACCAAGGTATTACCCTAAAATCTTGCATTGTACAATAAATTACTTAAAAGATAATATTTTGGTAATTAAAAGTCACTCTAATCAATTTATAGCCATAATATTTTTCATAACTTGAATATGGATTTTTCTTGGTGATTAAAAATATTATTTTTTATCTCATAAATCTCAAATTCACTTTTCACCCACCGAGAAATTGAGTTTTCAATCATTATTGGTGAAGGTGAAGGCCTTAAAAGCCTCTACATAGATCCTATTAGCATTGAAATCCATAGAATAACTCTCTAAGATTATCTTAAAATTAGCTAGGTGGATGTTTGGGCTACTTAAGGTTGTTATCCATGCATTTTATGAAAAAATTATACTTTTCCATACACGATAGCAAGATACTTTCAACTATAGTAACTTAAAATTACATATATTTGCACATATTGTTAGGCCATATGCCCTATTTTAATTGAATTTTGACAACTAATATTTTTTGTTAGAATTTTTCTATTATAGTGAAATTTTTTATATAGAGAGATCAAGTACAAAGCTAGCACATCCCTCAAATAAAACACTTTATCAAGAATATTTAAAAATATATATATTATAACAAATGAATTCTAATTAATATCAAGTAAATCAATTTTTATCTACAAACCATTGAAATATAAGAAAACAAAACTAATATCTTATAATAAATTTGGGGTTAGGGAGTCTGGTGGTACTAGATGAGAGATTTGTATATAACCAAAAACATAATATTAAGTTTTTTTTTTATCTTGTTGTTGGAAACTTCAACACCTAATCCTAGGTTCCACTAGCTTTAAAAGTCATCTATGTGTCAACTCTACTTAGTGAGTCCTAGTTTTACTCTAAAAGGGAATCCCAATTAGGACTTAGGCGCCACAAAAATCTTACAAACAATGCTATGAGAACCCAAGATTTCTAACGATAAAAAATTTATAATATCAAATTCTCAAGCTTATATCTATATCATGTGGTCATGTTCATTTTCCTCAACATATAACTCTTATATATACCAAGGTCAACTAATTTAAGTTAATAAGGCTTGAGATCACCTGTGTAATAAGTTTATGGAATCCGTGATCACCACTTTATATCATTCATTTTTAATAATAATTTTTTTGGTCCACTTAGGAGGTGTTAATGAGTTGTATGGTGGAAATTAGTGAGCATTTTGTGTGCTTCTAGAAGAAAAATTAATAGAATAATGGAGAAAAAACCATATAAGGCTAGTAAGGAGTCACGGGGAAACAATATGTAACTATTCAAACGATGTACAAGTGGTCAATGATGACAAAATATAACTATAATAAATATCATAATTCCTCATATCCACGTAGCATCTTCTCACTATACCATGCAATAATCCTCTCAAGTTATGAATATTTAAATGAAAATAAATACATTAAACAAACATAATCGCTATCAATAATCCAATCTTACATGCAAAAACACCTCATTTATTCACACAATAAATATATTTAAGCATAATGCAAATAAAATATCAATTCACAATATTTTTATTAAATAAAAAATGTAGTGTATCTCGTTACAAATTTGACATAAAAATCTCTAAAATTATAATCTTTTAATATCTAAACATATAATAATATAACAATATTAATTACAATCATTTTATTAGAAACACAATAACAATATATACAAATTAACATCACCATCAACACATCTCAATATTTCTCTTCAAACTTTTACCATCTCAATATTAACATTGCCATGAGTACATCTTCGATATTTATCTATCTCATCAAACAAGGGAGAGAGTATGGAGATAGAAAATAAGTGCTCATCTCGAAGCTTATCATCAATCATCTCCTCATTATCTGTAGGCAATGTGGGTCTAGAAAAAAAATCTGCAACTGCATTTCTTTCTATGGCTTATCAATGATAGTTAAATAAATTTGTTGAAACAATAATAACCACATAATAGTTCTAGCATTTAGATCAGGTTTTTTCATCAAGTATCTAATTTATGCATGGCTAGTATGCACAAAATTTTGCTACTTGGTAATATAATTTCTGAAGTTATTCAAGGAATGAACACCATCTAAAAGCTCTTCCTCGGTGATAGTGTAGCTCAATTCAACCTTATGCATATTTTTAATGATGAAATACATGGAATAGGAAAATTTTCATCCATTTGTCCCAAATCTACCCCCGCAACTTTACATAATGAATCATTATGGATATGAAAAGGTAGAGCCGATTTAGTAACTCAAAGTATAGGATCAGTGGTCAGCTTTCCCTATATGATTTCTAAGGCTTCTTCAAAAAAACTTGACCAACAAAATTTAGAGTCCTTGGTGAGAAATCCAAAAATGGTGAAGCCACCTTGCTAAAATCAGTGATTAATCTCTTATAGTAACCAACCAATCCCAAAAAACTGCTAACATCTCTTTGTTTCTGAGGAGTAGGAACCATTTTTATGATATCAAAATTTTTTGGGTCTACTTGTATCCCTGCCTGAGATATGAAGTGGCCAAGGAAAATCCATACCTTCGTCAAGAATTCACACTTCTCAGGACTCAAAGAGAGATGAATTTTAATGCATATCCCTAGTACTTTACCTAGATTAGAGAGGGCCTCTCGGAAATCATACCCATAGGGAGTGAAATCATCCATGTAGATTTCCACAGAATCGTAGACAAGTTGAGAAAAAATTCTCAGGACTGCTCTCTGAAAAGTGGCAGGGGCATTGTATAGGCCAAATCAAAGAACTCTATAAGAAAAGATTCCCCAACGTCATGTAAATGTACTTTAGTCTTGGTCTTTATGGCTGATCTGGATCTGATTGTAGCCACTGAATCCATCCAGGAAAGTGAATAACTTCTTTCCTACAAGACCAATTAAGACTTGGTCAATGAAAGGGAAAGGTAAATTATCTTTCTTTGTGGCTTTGTTAAACTCCCTTTAATCAACATATATCCTCCACTTCCCATTCTTCTTTGGGACTAGGATTAGAGGAGACACCCATTCAATGTCTCATATGGCATATATGAACCCTGCATCTAGAAACTTTTGTAATTCATCCTTTATTATGTCTTTCAAGGCCCGGGTAATTATCCTCCGGGGTTGGTGCATAGGCTTGCATCCCTATTTGATGTGAATATTGTGGATTCATACTGAGGGATGCACCCCTTTAATTTATTTGTAATCCCAAGCAAAATCATATAAGTTCTCTCTCAGTAATTAACACAATTGTTCTTCCTCCTTAGAAGAGAGAGAGAGGGATTTATATTTAGGGTTCTAGATGGGCCAAATTATACAATATTGGTAGGTTTAGGGATTAAGTGAATTGAGCATAGCTCAGTTCAATGAATACTATCAGATTCTCTCACAAGTTCATCATGTAGAATGGAAGTGGGGGGTTTGTTTTCAAGGATATGGTCAATGACGTCATCCTTACTAGGTCCCCCCGCCCCCCTGATAACACTATCTAAGGTACACATAGGGTATGGTGTTCCATGGTACATGTCATCTTCTTCTTCATCCTCCATCCACAAAGGTAGATCATGTTCAATAGAAGGCTGAGTAGGAGGATATAATATGAGTTGTTTTGATAAAGGCCCATTCTTGATGGTCATGTTTCCAACCCTAAAACTGATATAAGCATCAACAATTTCCAACCAAGGTCTACCCAGCATAAGAGCACAACCATTAAACTGGTTTTTGGGTTGAATTGGAAGGAAGTCAGTTGGATAATCTGAGGATTCAATAGAGATCATAAAATCCTGAAAAAATCATTCAAGAGCCACTGTGGATCTATTTGCAAGTTGCATAACTATAGTGGTACTTATCAAAGCTCCTTGGAGGTTGAGCTTCAACATGGTTTTTTTGGTAATCACATTGACGGTATCCCCAAAATCAATCAATGTATGAGTGAAAATCATACCACCAATGTTTACATCTACTACTGGACTCACATGGTCTAGGTATTTAGGGAAAATCACTCTCCCCAACATCAAATCAAATAATTGACCTACAACATTGACAGTGGGGATGTATTTCTTATTTCTTCTAGAATTTTTGAATCATTTCTTCTTGTGTGTGATGGCTAGGATTGATCAATCTCTCAAGAAAATGAGGTGGATTTAGTTGAGGGGTACTCTCTTCCTTTTAATTTTCAACTGGTGATGGTGGATGGTTATCTGAGAGAAATGTCCCATACCTAAGGTTAATCTCATGGATATTCATAGCATAGGCAAGGTAATATGTCTTTCCACTGTAGACGTGTTGTGCATGTTTGTTATTCAATTTTATATTAGGTTGAGCAGGAATATGAGGTTTCTTAGGTGGAGAACGATGAGTGAGTTGAGGCTGATGTTTGGGTGGAGGTAGTAAATTAGTAGGTTGGTTGAGTTGAGGCCTCCACCCTTGTGATGATTTCCTCCACTGAGGAGGCTAGGGAGAATATGGCTAAAATGGTTGTTTGATAGGTTGAGGATGATATCGAGGGGAATAAGGACAAGAAGGAGGTGGGATCCATGATGGATGAGTAGAAGAATAACAAGGCTGCAAGGGTGCATTTTGGTTTGAAATTTAGTAAGGATAAGGTGCACCTTGCATTCTGTGTTGGTATGGTTGAGTTCCTTGAGTTCTCCTTTGGTTTATAAATCAGAGTTGCTCTAGTCCACCTTCTACCCCTTGTTATATGGCTTTCAGACCACTTGAGGAAGGGAATTTTTCTGTTGCGTGGTTTTCTTCATAGAATAAACAAGCTTCTATGACATTCATTGGCCATTCATTCCAATGGTTTCTTCTAGTGCATCTAGGGTAAAACATAGATAGGGCTCTCTTTGCCTCCTCTTGTTTCCTTTTGTTATGCAAGATATAAATTATCAAAGAAAAGGTATGAAACATTTCACTCTTGAAATCCTTGAACATGTTCTATATATCACTTTTGATGAATGAGGTGGAGGAATAGGTACTCGCCAATCAATGATTACTTCTACCCCTTTTTATGGCTTCCCTATACTAGTTTCTAAACACAATTTTGATGTCATCATAGTTAAACTGATAGATATATCCTCGAGATATAATTTCTAGGGTTTTCAACACTTCCTCCCTCACCCCTCACAGAAGAACTAACTTGAGTGATCCAAGATCAATTTTTCAGTTGACCCTCTTGTAGTTCAGTTGAAACATTTCCTCATAGTCTTCTAAAGATTTATCAGGCCCTACAACCATCCTAAGTATTTCTACCTTGGTTTCCTTGGACCTATAACAATATCTCTACTTGTTGTTGAAGGACTCTTGCATTTGGGCCTACATTGTGATGCAGTCCCTAGGTAGACCCATGAACTAGTGCAAGGCTGCATCCTTGAAGATATAGGGGACCAATTTCAACTTTTTTTCATGTGAGGCATAGTCATAAGTCCTAAAATCAACATCAAACCCAAACATGAAAGTGTCAGGGTCCCTAGAAGTTAAGTCATTGAAGTGTGGAAGGGGTGAAAAGATGATGTTTTTAATATTGGTCTCTCCATTGGTTTTACTCATGGGAAATACCCCTTGGTTTCTATTCTCAGCCATAGCTTGAACATGTGAAGCATTTTTCTCTTCTTCCCCAATAGGTTCTTCAAATTTTTCACGGTGCTCACCTAGAGGATATTATAACTCGTAGTCACTGAAGTAGACTGAAGGTTGACTATCTAGGAATGTGGGGGTTTCTGGTAAAAATTTTCCTTAGTTTTCCCTACTCCTATGAGGCATGAAAGACAACTTTTTTTTCTTTACATTTTTCAAACTGTATGCAAACAAAAAAATAAAACAATGCTTAAGTAGAAAACACGCATCTACTAAGATACCTCCCTGGTAATGGTGCCAAAACGTGGTGAGCCCTAGTATTGCACCAATATTGCTGCAAATCCCAAAGGAAACTCACCTTTAGTTATCAACTTGTGCTTCGTACAAACTTAGAGGTGACAGTTATGTATTCACAATAGATGGATTCTACTCATGCCACCCTTAACTATGTCTTCTAGTGAGTAGTACTTCTAGGACATTCCTCCTACTTTATTAAGGTGAAGCTAGCTAATTTAATGTAGGGAATTTATTTTTATCTAAGGAAAATAGAGTGTCTACCAAACTGTTATTTGAAATCGACAGTGAAAGAAAATAAGAAACAATTAACCTAGTTGCAGAAAATGGAAACTATTCTATGGGAAATCATTCATCTAGCTATCTATTCATTTGGAGTAAGGAAACTATTCTTCATCACACACTTCATCAAAACATAAATAAAATCCTATCTATTGTTTCATTCAAATTCTATTTTCATTTAAAATTCATTCTAATTCTAAAATGAAATGAAATAGTAATGCCTATTGTGTTTTTGCAACAAGGAAGGAGTTTTGGAGTGGTCTAAGTGTCTCTTTTGACCATCAATTCAAAGCTAAGGGACAAACACATCCTATGCTAGGTTGAAAAGGAAAAAAATCCCTAAAATAGAGTGAAAAGGTGACTTAGAGCAATGATATAGGAAGTTGCTACATGATGCACTGTAATTTCTAGAGGAAGTCCTCAAGTGCTACACAAAAGAAGCCAGAGGATTTTAAGCATGAAAAAGGTGCAAGTGAGATGTGGAAAGGTGAGAGAAGGAGAAAAGAGGTGAGGGAGAGGTGATCAACACTTCCGGACACACTCAAAACTCTTGGGAGGCCTCTTTCTCACTTGTAAGGCTACTCATGGTGGTGGTGAAGGTGGTTTCACAAAATAGGGTTTCGGTGGCAGGTTTGGAGGTTGGAGAGAAGAATGATGAATGCTATGAAAATTATATTTTCCATGCACCTATAGACAACCCTGAAATGACTACACAAATTCACGCATTGATTATTGAAAAACTAACATGTTAAGAAGGGGAAAATATGAGTTGAATGGAAAACCATACTTAACCTATGATAAAATTTGATCTAAGTACAGATCAAACTTCTAACTTATAGTAAGCATATTATGAACATGATAATCACAATATCCAACTTTCCAATAAATCATAAACAAACTAATTTTGATCCCTAGTTGGATATCCTTCTCCTCAAGCTCTCATGAGAGACGTGAGAAAGAGAGGCTACAAGAACAATTTTCATGGATTTTTGCTTCTACTAGAATGCAAAGAGACTAAAAAAAATGTTGAAACATAAAGGGAGAATATAAATACACAAGAGGAACTTAGCCAATGGATTGGTCCCTAACCCAAAATCATAAGCCCTCTCACACTAAATTAGTGATGGAACAAGGAGCTTCTCATTATCATTACATAAAAAATTCTAGTACATCATATCATAGTAAAATATAACACTAAATAAGAGCTCAAGGGCTACCTAGCTGAATGAGCTCATGCAAATTCTTATTTACACAAATGGGTAGCTTCCAACACCTCCCTAAAAAGTAGGAATAAGTCCTCCTTGATCTCTTGAAGAGTGGAGCTTAGCTCCTCATAAGTGCCACTTTGTTTGGCTTCCTTTGACTTCAAGAATGTGTTCTTGCATATTCCTATTTACAAAAATGAGTAGCTATCAACATCTCCCTAACAAGTAGGAATAAGTCCTTGATCTCGTGAACATTCGAGGTTAGCTTCTCATAAATGCCACTTTTCTTGGTTTCCTTTGACTTTGAGATGCTGGGAGATATTTGTGTGATTGTTAGAGTTAAGGAGGTGGAAAAACCTCATACAATCTCTCAAACTTGTTAGTGGAAAATATCTCAAAAATGAATTCATTTCCTGCAATTAATTCACATTAGCCAACAAGACATGAAAAACATCATACACACTTCTCATTAAACATAATATGACAAAAATGTAAATAAATGTGAGAGATAAGTAACTTAATATGCTAAGGTATGGCATTTTAACCCCTTTAAAATATACTTAATGAAACAATACTCTCAAGTTATGAATACTTAAATTAAAATAAATACATTAAACCAACACAATCACTATCAACACTCCATTTTTACATACACAAATGTCTCATTTCTTCAGACAATACCTATATTTAACCATAATTCAAATGAATATCAATTCACAATATTTTTATTTTTGTATTGTATCTCTACACATATAATAATATAACAATATTAATTATAATCATTTTATTAAAAACACAATAACAACAATGTACATATCTTTAATTTTAACTACCATAAACCATTTTCAAATGGATTTCATGAGCCTTATAATGGAAACTAATCTAGATTTCCCCTTGGGGAAATTACTAAATTATTTTTTAATAATTTCAAGAAATTAAACAATTGTTACGTCCTAACTTGTTGAAGACTAGCAATATTTTATTGAAAGAGGTATAATTGTTAACTATATATTATTATTTTTTCTATAATATGATAGGATATCCTCTATTTTAATTGTTGGTTGTCATTTGAGACCATTGTTATCACAAATAAATAGCTTGTTCACATTGCAAATGCTTGTATAATTTCTTGTGCAATGGCAGACTCATTTTTTATCTATTTATTTTTCTTTGCTATATGAATTCAACATTATAATTGTAATTTTAATTTTGGGGAAGTAAAATTATTTTAAAACTAACTTCATTCTCCATTTAGGAAATACATAGTTAAATGAAAGAAAACAATTAAGCGGACAATCATATTTTTTTTCCATCCCTATAAAATCAGTCTGGGATCTTGGACTACTTCACGAGAAGCCTTGATTTTTCTTATGATTTCATATTTTACCATGCATAGAGGATGAAGGTTGGAGACACCACCAAATAAATATGCTTCTCCTAAAGGGGATTTGATAATATTTTTAATTTTTATATCGATTTAGTATGTTTAAATATTAAAAAAAGTGTCACAATTATTAGATCTAGCGAAGATTTGATACAAAGTTCATATTGCTCTATATTTTACACTTGTATCTAGAATTATGTGTTGTATATCTACAATTTCACAAGGCTATTATATATTGAATTTCAAATTTACAACATCTTATGTCAAATCTAAAGATATCCAAGTAAGGTATTACCCTAAAATCTTGCATTGTACACTAAATAACGTAAAAGATAATATTTTGGTAATTTAGAGTCTCTCTAATAATTTATAGCCATAATATTTTACATAAAATGAACATGGAATTTTGTTGGTGAATAAACATATTATTTGTTATCTCATAAATTTAAAATTCAAGTTTCACCCACCTAGAAATTAAGTTTTCAATCATTATTGGTGGAGGGGAAGGCCTTAAAAGCCTCTACATAGATCCTATTAGCATTCAACCCCATAGAATAACTCTCTAAGAGTATTTTAAAATTAGTTGGGTGGATGTTTGGACTACTTAAGGTTGTTATCGATGCATTTTATGTGAACTTTATACTTTTCCATACACAATAGGAAGATACTTTCAACTATTGTTACTTATCTCTCTCTCTCTCTCTCTCTCTCTCTATATATATATATATATATATATATATATATATATATATAGATATATGTATGTGTGTATGTATTTCCATATTTGTTAGGCCATATGCCCTACATTAATTGAATTTTGACTACTAATATTTCTTGTTAAAATTTTGCTATTACAATGACAAATTTTATAGCTAGAGATCAAGTGCAAAGCCAACACCTCCATCAAATAAAAAACTTTATAAAGCATATAAATAATTTAAAAAATATAAAATTATAACAAATGAATTCTAATTAATATAAAGTAAATGAATTCCATCTACAATCCATTAAATTCAAATAAAACAAAAATAATATTGTACAATAAATTTGGGGACAGGAGTCTCGAGATAATATTGAATGATATATGTATATATTTTTACATAATATTAAGTTTTTATTTTATCTTGTTCTTGGAAACTTCAAAACCTAAGCTTAGGTTTCACTAGCTTGAAAAGTCATGTATGTGTCAACTCTCCTTAGTGAGTCATATTTTTACTATAAACGGGAAACCCAATTAGGAATTAGGCCCCAAAAAAATCTTAGAAACATTATTATTACAACCAAACATTTCTAACGATAAAAAAATTATAAGATCATAGGAAGTGATCAAAACAACTCTGAAGCATCTATCTATATCAACTAGTCATGTTCATTTTTGTCAAAATATAACTCTTATATATACCAAGGTAAACTAATTCAAATCCATGATCTCCACTTGTGTACTAAGTGTATGGAATCCATGGTCTCCACTCTAGATCATGCATTTTTAACAATCTTTTTATGGTCCCCTTAGGATGTATTAATGAGTTGTATGGTGGAAACTAGTGAGCATTTTGTGTGTTTCTAGAAAAAAAAGTGGAAGGATAATAGACAAAAAAACCATATAAGGCTAGTGAGGTGTCATGGGGAAACAATATGTAACTATTGAAACAAAGTACAAGTGGTGAAGGATGACCAAATATAACTATAATAAATCTCATAATTCCTCATATCCACATAGCATCTTCTTACTATACCATGAAACAATCCTCTTAAGATCTGAATATTTAAATTAAAATAAATACATTAAACCAGCATAATCACTATCAATACTCCAATTTTACATGCATGCATGACTCATCACTTCACAAAATAAATATATTTAAGAATAATGCAAATTAATACCAATTCATAGTCTTTTTATTAAATACAAAAATTGTATTGTATCTCCTTACAAATTTGACATAAAAATCTCTAAAATTATAATATTTTAATATATAACATATAATAATATAACAATATTAATTATAATCATTTTTTTTAAAACATAATAACAATATATAAAAATTAACATCACCATCAATACATCTCAGTATTTCTCTTCAAACTTTTAGCATCTCAATATTAACATCGCCATCAATACATCTTAAATATTTATCTATGTCACAGAACGAGATAGAGAGTACCAAGATAGAAAATAAGTGCTCATCTCGAAGTTGATCGTCAATCATATCCTCATTATCTACACACAAAGTGAGTCTAGAGAAAATATCTGCAACTACATTTTCTTTGTGTGGGTTATCAATGATAGTTAAATCAAATAATTGCAACAATAATAACCCCCTAATAATTCTAGCATTCAGATCAGGTTTTTTCATCAAGTATTTAATTGTTTCATGGTTAGTATGCACACAATTTTTATACTTAGTAATATAATGTGTGAACTTATTCAAGGAATGGACAAAAAATAAAACCTCTTTCTTAGTGACAACGTAGTTCAATTCAGCCTTATACAAATTTTTACTCATGAAATAAATGGCATAGGGAAACGTATAATCCATTTTTCCCAAAGTTGCCTATATGAATTTATCTAATGCATCATTATGGATGTGGAAAGGCAGATCCCAATTGGGACCTCCAAATATAGGAGCATTGGTTAACTTTTCCTTTATGAATTCAAAGTATTCTTGACAAAAACTTGACCAATATAATCCGAAGTCCTTGGCCAACAATCCAAACAATGGTGAAGCCACTTTGCTAAAATCCCTGATGAATATCCTATAGTAACCAACCAAGACCATAAAACTCCTAACATCTCTTTGTTTCTGAGGGATAAGATCTATTTTTATGATATCAAACATGTTTGGCTCTCTTTTATCCCCTGCGTGAGATATGGAGTGGCCAAGGACAATCCCTTCATTCCTCAAGAATTTTCACTTATAAGAACTAAAAGAGTGATGAATTTAAATGCATATCCTTGTTACTTTACCCATATTAGAGAGGGCCTCTTGGAAATCATACCCATAGGGAGTAAAATCATCCGTGTATATTTCCACAAAATCATGGAGAAGCTGAGAAAAACGCTCAGGACTACTCTCTAAAAAGTGGCAGGGGCATTGCATAGGCCAAATGGAAGAACTCTATAAGGAGAGGTGCCCCAAGTAAATTTAAATTTAGTCTTTTATTGGTCTTCATAGTTGATATGGATCTATTTGTAACCATTGAATTGAAGAAATTATGTCGTGTAAGACTAATTAAAACTTGGTAAATGAAAGGGAAAGGAAAATTGTGTTCCTTTGTGGCTTTGTTCAACTCCATGTAATCAACACAAATCCTCCCCTTCCCATTCTTGTTTGGAATAATAATAGAGTAGATACCCATTAACTATGTGATATGGGGTATATGAACCATGCATCTAGCAACTTTTGAAATTCATCCTTTACTATGTATTTCAAGGCAGGTTTCATTCTTCTCTCGGGATGGTGTACAGGATTGCATCCCTCTTTGATGTAAATATGGTTTGTGCAGACTCAAGGATGCACCCATTTCATTTTTTTATAATCCCAAACAAAAGCATCTAAGTTCTCTCTTAGTAGTTGGCACAATTGTTCTTCCTCCTCAAACAAGAGAGAGGGATTGATCTTTAGGGCTCTAGATGGGCCAAATTCTAGAATATTGGCATGTTCATGGACTAATTCAACTAAGCATAGTTCAATCCAAAAAATGTGTTCATATTATATCACATGTTTTTTTGAATTATTTGGTCAATGTGGTCATGTTCATGAGGTCCCCCCCGTAACAACATCTAAGGTACCCACATGGTATGGTGTTGCATGGTACAATTCATCTTCTTCTTCATCCTCTAGCCACAAAGGTAGATCATGTTCAATAGAAGGATGACCAAGAGGATATAATACCAGTTTTTTTGGTAAGGTTCCATTCTTTATGGTCATGTTTCCAGCCCTAAAACTGATATAGGTATTGACAGTGGCCAACCAAGGTATTCCTAGGATAAGAGGATAACCATTAAACTGGGTTTTGGGTTGAAGTACCATGAATTTAGTTTTATCCCACATGTCAATGGAGACCATTACATCCTCAAAAAATCTCTTGAGATCTACTGTGCATCTATCTGTAGGTTATAGAACTGTAGTGGTGTTTCTGAAAGCTCCTTCAAGGTTAAGCTTCAACATGGTTTCTTTATTCATCACATTGATCGTAGCCCCAAGATCAATTAATGTATGAGGGAAAATGATACCACCAATGTGTATATCCACTATTGGACTCCTAGGGTCTAGGTAGCTTTTGAAAATCACTCTCCCCAAAATTAAATTAGATAATTGACCTACAAAATTGATGGTGCGGGTGTCTTTATTCTTTCGTCTATGATTTTTGAATCATTTCTCTTTGATAATTTTATTATAGATGGGAACATAGCTTGGAGAAGGGATATATTTAGACAAATATTCTTCAATTCTCCTAGAAGTTAAGTCTCTTCTCATGTGTGCTAACAAGGATGGATCACTCTCTCAAGAAAACGAGGTGGATTTAATTGAGGGGTAATCTCTTCCTTTTCCTCTTAAATATATTCAAGTGGATATGGTGGATGTTTATCTAGGAGCACTCTCCCAAACCTAAGGTTAATAACATTTTTCTCCATAGCATAGGAAGAGTAAGATGTCTCTCCACTGTAAACCTATTGTTATTGTTTGTTATTTGGGTTCAAATTAGGTTGAGAAGGCATATGAGGTTTCTTAGGTGGAGAAGGATGAGTGAGTTGAGGTTGAGGATGGGGTGGACATAGTAAAATAGGAGGTTGGTTGAGTTGAGGCCTCCACCCTTTTGATGGGTTCCTTCATTGAGAAGGCTGGGGAGCATATGGTTGAAATGGTTGATTGACAGGTTGAGCATGATATGGAGGAGAATAAGGCCAAGAAGAAGGTCTCAGAGTAGAATAATATCAAGGCTACAAGGGTGCATTTTGGTTTTAATTGTAGTAACCATCAGGTGCACCTTGCATGCCCTATTGGTATCGTCGAGGTCCTTGAGGCATCCTTTGATTTATAAAGCAGGGTTTGTGTGTTCCACCTTCCACCTCTTGGTATAAAACTTTCGGGCGAGGCAAGGAATGAAATTTGTCAGTTACATGGTTTTATTCACACATTGAGAAAAAATCTATGACATTCATTTGGAAATCATTCCTATGGTGTCTTCTAGTGCATCTATGTTAAAAGATAGCTATGGCTCTATATTTATCCCCTTGTTTCTTTTTCATATGCATGCTATCCATTTTTAAAGAAAATGTATGCAACATTTCATTCTAGAAATTGTCCAACACGTTTTGTATCTCACTTATGATGGATGAGGTGGAGGAATAGGTACTCGCTAGGCCTTGATTACTTCTACCATTTTTTCTCGCTACCCTAGAATGGTTTCTGAATACAATTTTTATGTCATCATAGCCCAAGTGATAGATATTTCGTTGTGATAGAATGTTGAGGGTTTCCAACACTTCCTCCCTCATCCCTCTAGGAAGAATTACCTTGAGTGGTCGAGGATCAATGGTGCAATTGGCCCTCTTGTAGTTTAGTTGACACATTTCCTCATAGTATTATAAATATCCATAAGGCCCTAGGGTCATCCTAAATATATATTCCTTGGCTTCCTTGGACCTACTATAGTATCTCTACTTGTTGTTGAAGGAATCTTGCATTCACGCCCAGGTAGTGATGTAGTCCCTAGGTAGACCCATGAACCAATGCAAGGTTGCATCCTTAAGGGTAGAGGGGAACAATTTAAACTTCTTTTCATGTGAGGAATTATAGTCATAAGTACTACACACAAAATCAAACTCAAACATCAAAGTGTTATGGTCCTCAGAAGTTAAGCCATGGAAGTGTGGAAGAGTTGAAGGGCTAAATTTTTTCATCTTGGCCTCTCCATTGGTTTCTTCGATGTGAAATACCCCTTGGTTTTTGTTCTCAGTCATAGCTTGAAAATGTATGCAAAAAAAAAAATAAAAAAATGCTTAAGTATAAAACAAAAAAAAAATAGATCCATAGCTCACCTTTTCAAACTGTATGCAAACAAAAACAGAAAAAAAACGCTTAAGTATAAAACAATGATCTACTTAGACACCTCCCCAACAACGACACAAAAAATTGGTGAGTTGTGGTATTGCAACAAGAGTGCTTAAAATTCCAAGGGATACTGAGCTTTACTTACCAACCTAGGTTTTGTAAAGACTTAGAGGTGAAAGTGTTATATCCACAATAGATGGATTCTAGAAAAGAGTGTTTATATCAAACTCCTACTTGAAATTAAGAATGAAAGCAAAGCATAAACAATTAACCTAGTTGAAGAAAAAAGGAAACTATGTTATCAAAAATCATTCATCTAGTTATCTATTAATTTTAACTAAGGAAACTATTATATCATCACACAATTCATCAAAGCATATACCAATTCCTATATATTATTTCATTCAACTTGTAGTTGCATGTAAAATTCATTCTAATTATAAAATGAAAAGAAACACTCATGCTTACTCTATTTTTTCAGCAAGGAAGGAGGGAGTTTTGGAGTGGCTTGAGGGTCTCTTTTGACCATCAATTTAGATCTAGGGGTTAAATTCATCCTATTCTAGGTTTTGTTAGGGTTTTGTAATTTGCAAGAGATTGTGATAACTAATCACATAGGCCAACATCAAACCAACTTTGGAACCCATGACCTAGCCTTCCTATATTCAGAGAGGGCTCTTTCTATAGGAGATAACTTTGTTAAAATAAGTTTTAGGCTAGTTATGATAGTACTTGGGTTTGTTTCATATTTTGGAAGATTGATTCTATTCAATTTATGAATATCTATTGCGCAATGGAGTCAAATATAACTATATGGTTGCATCAATTTTTGACAGAGTAAATACAGGGCAAGCTAGGAATAATCACTCGATCTCTTGGATTTATCAATGGATTTATGGTATAAATATGAACAGTTCAAGAGAACTAAAAATTAATTAAGAATTATTTAGTTTGTCTTTCAATGGAAAACATAATGATTATAAATGCATCCAGAATAAGGTACTCAAAAGTAAATCCTATTCATCGCACTTTCTACTTTAAAATTAGAATTTAGATGTTTGCAATGAAAGAACACAATGAAAAAATACTAATCGAAGAAAAGCATCACTAGTATTTAAGCCACAAGAATCCTGTGAATAGTCTTATTATTATTGATGCTCCAATAATTTGAAAAAGCTTACATTACTGCAAAAGATAGTAATGATTCTCATCTCAATCAATCGAACTTTGATACTTCCAACACTGAAGTATTTATACAAAAAATTACAACAAAAAATTATCTAACAGACTTAAACTAAAACTCTAACTTGTTACAAATTTATAGTCTCGGTGGAATGCGCTATGCAAAGCAGGTGCTAATGTAGTGGGACAGTTAGGCGTGGACCACACTTTACTATTGTGGTGCCAGAATGAGTGTTGTATGAATGCCCTGTGCTGAACACCTTTTGCTGCTCGACCTGACATTTCTGTTGTTTTCTTACCAAAAATCCTTTTGTCATGATAAAACCATTTTACAAACAAAACTTTAAAAAATCCATTATACTAGACCTGCAATCCTTTAAATTTTAGTTCCGAACTTTATCGCATCCACAGGATAATTGCATATCACAATTTGAATAGTTTACCACATAAAAAAAGGAATTAGTGGTGCGATGCAAAAATGAAAGTGATTGGAGATTAGGTGACATGGAAGGGGAGGAATGGGACCAGATCGTATTCCATATTGCATTCTTTAACTTTTAGTTATAAACTTAGGTGGTATAAACTTTAAAAAGTGTGAAGTGCGACACGGGGGAGGGACCCACTAGCTATGGCGGAGTTTTATGAATCGACGGAAGGTTTAAAGTAGTAAGTATTATGGAATTTATATGATATTCATATGTATTGCAACGACTTCTTAATCGGAGGCGGAGCTGCGGAGGTGGGGCCGACTTACCACATTGCAAATAAAAATAGATATGTTGCGGGTGCTCACATTGGTAATTCAGATTTGATACGATATCACAAAATTGACGATCCCATATTTTAAAATTTATTTCCATTTCAAAACATGTAAAAACTACGAAATGCGATGAGGGGCCCCACTTCAATTGCGATCGGGGACTAAAAATCAATGAAATGGTGAATGGGGAAGGGTAAAGTGAAAAGGTCGAAAAATGTAAGGCTTCAATGTATTTCAAAGGAAAATGAAATGGAAAAAGGAAGCATGGTGGGGAAAAGGTCCCACAACATATCGCATCGACAATTTTATAATTTTGTCATTTGATTGTTATAACAGAAATTTTACGATGGAAATATGTGATCAGGCACAAGGGATCCCACCAATGGTTTAAGCGACTCTTGTTATATATATAATATGTGATATGTATAATGAGAAGGTCTAAGATTTATATAACATGGCCGTCTATGGGTGGCAGAGCTTATAATATATCTAAAAATTTCAAATTTTTAGATAAGTGGGTTTCGATTTATGGGAAAATGATTTTGAATGTGGAGGCTCTTTAATGAAATGTGTGGAAATATGAAAGGGGAAGGAAATGAAAAGGGAAATGAATGAAATGAAAGTGGGGGCGGGGGTGGGGGGTCGAAATATGATATGGTTTAAAACTTGAAGATAAAAATTAACAATCAAAATTTAAACCCTACAAATAACTTTACCATATGTGCATTTAGACGAGCAACCAATCAAAATCTTTAAAACAAAATGAAGCTTTTATTTTTCTTTCTTGCTTCCCTCACATTTTATTTTCCTTATTTATTTAGAGCATATATCACATCACATTTTATTTCATTTTCCTCCTTTATTTAGAGCATCTACACCCTAAAATTTTATTGACATGGTTGCCTACAAAATAATAGTCTTCCTAACATTTTTAACTTTTTCACTCTTCTGCATCCATATCCTACCTTATCATTTTAAAACAATTTCAACTATTTATGCTAACTTATCAAAACAAATGATGTTATGACACCTTCCTTGGTTCATATTAAACGATTGAACTAGTTTTATTTTCTATGTAACTAATCAATCTGTCAAGATTAAACAATTTGAAAATTTATTTTTCACTACCTATTGATAAGAAATTTAAACCCAATTCAATGATGCTTAAACTGTATGATTGAATTTTATTAAACTTGTTGTGGAATTTTAAACAAGCTGCACACAATTTATTTTCAGAAGTAATCTAAACTAAGGGTAGTGGCATTTGGATGTGCAACACTTTCAGAATTTATTATTTTTTCTTCTTTTGATGAGGTTCACACCTTGTATTTTCTATTTATAACATATACCCTCTTTTTATATTTTATGTTATCTCCTTTTTAGTTTGAAAATTGTTTGCAGATTGGAAATCATTTTATGAAATAATGTTGACAGATAGAATAAAATTATTCACCTTGAGATGTTATGAAATAAAGGACCCTAATAGTGGCTCCAATTGGGAAGGCACTTACATGCATTGAAGTGCCAAGAACTTGCGATCAGTAGCCTTATCCTTCTGCACATCTGAACAATTTGTAATCTAATTTCTTTTCGGCTTCAAAATTTATGATGGTCTATTGACCATAGGTTAGGGCCTTATCTGAGGGCTTCAACCTTAATCAAGAAATCCTCCAATACAATATATGTTTACTGTGATATTTACGATCATGTAAAATAATATTTAGACTAAGATAAATAATGATTCAACATCCTGCCATTTATAGGACCACCAGGTAACTCTGTTCCATCTATATCTGTGAGAAAAAATGCATTGTCACCTCTAAAATAATTTATAATATATGGTCCCATCCATAGATTATCAAAATTTTTATGCTTCCCTTTGTCTTCTCTTCTTGCATCCCATTTTAAAAATTTGTCACCAATAGTAAAATCATTTTCCTTGGTCCTTTTGTCAAATATTTTCTTGATATTTTCTTAGACAAGCTGTGTTTCTTTATATACCTCTTCTCTTGTTTCATGCAACTTAATGGTTTGATGTATCCTTTGAGTGCATAATTTGGTTCCATTTACTCTTGCATCATGTTCATCACTGGTTGTGCTAGAGAATATGGAAAAACAACATCCATCCCATAAAAAAGTTGGTATGGTGACATGCCAATGGATTTCTTGGTAGTAAGACTATCAACCCAAAGTGCACTGACTAACTTATTATGCCAGGATTTTTTATTCTTTTCTAATAATTTCTTGATGATGTTTACGAGACTCATATTGGATGACTCAGCTAGTCCATTACCTTGTGGGTAATAGGTTGTTGAATTTCCTAAAGAAATATGATATTTATAACAGAATTCAACCATGTTTTGGAATTAAAAGCTACTGCATTGTCAGTCATGATTTTCCTTTGGCAGTGAAATCTGGACAGGATATTTGTCTCAAGGAAATTGGTGATAACAACTTCAGTGGAATTTCTAGAAGGGATCGCCTCTATCCACTTAGTGAAGTAATTTGTGGCTGTTAAAATCCACTTGTGTTGGGAAGAGGAAGGAGGATGGATTTCACCTATGAAAACCAAACCACATTGATGGAATGGGTTTTCAACATAAATGGGTTTGAGAGGAATGAGTAGGAGTTTATTTTTATCTTCAAAAACTTGGCACTTGTGACAGGTTGTGAATTTCTTGTAGACATCAGAAAATAGGGTGGGCCTGTAAAAACTAGCCCTCAGAATACTATTAGCAATAGTCTTAAAATATAGGTGGCCACCACATTCTCCCTCATGAAAATAATTCATAATCTTATCTGCATCACTATTAAAAAAAAATTTGAGTAATAAGCCACCAGAATCTTTCCAATAAAGGACATTATCAATGATAAAAAATTTTACTGCCTTTAACTTCAAAAATCTAGCTTTAGTTTTCGTAAGACCAGGAGGAGCATTTAAACTAAACAATACATAAAGCATGTCTGCATACCAAGGAGAATTTAAAAATTCTTCATTTATTTTGCGAGTCACCTACTCCTTTTGATCATCCAAAATTTCTAACAAATTTATGTCCAGAACTTGAAAATTGGACTTAGCCATAAGCTGTGCAAGTCATTTCCCTTTAATTAGTTTGGTAGGTTTTATTTCCATATCATACTCTAAAATTACTGCAATCTATTTTCCTCTTTTTCCATCTGGCCCATTCTATGTTAAAATATCTTTTACCACAACATTGGGTACATAAGAAATTATATGTGAATGGAGAATATAAACTCTAAAATTTTTAATTGCTTTGACTAGTGCAGAGGCCTGCTTTTAAGATGTTATACTTGAGAGAATCATCTCTTAAATATTTGCTGAAGAAATCTTTTGGCTGCTCAAATCCTTCACTTTTTTCCTGTAGTAAAACAACTGCAAAAGTGTGCTCAGAAGAAAAAAAAAATATTATAAAATATTTAGTAAAATATAGACCGATCAACACTAGTGCTTTAGTTAATGGCTGTTTCACCATGTCAAAAGATTGCCTAGATTTTATACTCCATTTTATTTGAGAATCTTTCTTGACGGTATTGGTTATGTTTCTAAGAAGTTCAACAAGATTAGGGATAAATCTTCGCACAAAAAATATTTTCCCTATGAATGATTGAAGTTATTTACTGTTTCTTTGGGGACTGATCTTTAGGACTACTTCAATTATCTTAGGGTCAATTCTAACACAATATTTTGATATGATATGTCCTAACAGTTTACCTTCTTCTAGGACAAAGTGTTTTCTTAGGATTTGATGATATGCTAAATTTCCTGCATTTCTCAAAGACTCGCCTCAAATGTATCAATTGTTCTTCATCATACTTTGAATACACAATTACATCATCTAGATAGATTACAATAAATACGTCAATCTCTTCTAAAAATGCAATGTTCATTGCTCTTTGGAACGTGGCCCTAGCATTCATTAGTCCAAAAGACATTTTCACATACATGAGAGTGCCCCATGGAGTGGTAAAAGTTGTTTTATCTTGATATTATGGATAAACCAATACTTGGTTATAGCCAGAGAAACCATCTAGTAATGATATCCTAGTTGATCCTATCACCTTTTGTAAGATATGGTCCATTTTGGGTAGGGGATAGTTATCTTTCACACAAACCTTATTCAAGTATCTAAAATCAATGCACAACCTGATTTCTCCAGTTTTCTTTCTAGTTGGTGCTATGTTTAACAACCATTTCGAATATCTGAGAGGAACAATTATTTTAGCATCATACATTTGTTTATATTCTTTCTCAACGTAAGGTAACAAAACTAGATTTATCCTCTTAAGCTTCTGTTTGAAAGGATTTTGTTCTTCTTTAATTGGAATTTTGTGTTAAATGATGCTAGAATCATAAACTTTTAGATCCTCATAACTCCAAGCGAACAAATCACTGTATTATTTGAATAAGGCTATATTATGTTTAATGATAATAGGGATGTTGTAATGTTCCTAAATTTTAGCCTCAAGCTAAATGGAACATTATAGTTAGCAGTATCACTTGGTAGTGTAATAAATGGGTAGGGAGGGCCATTAAACTCTCTGGAGAGGAAGAATAACACTCCTAATGTGAAATGAGGAAGAATAAGTGGTTGAAATAAACACCAAGGGTGTGAATAACCTCCAACTCACTTGATTAGTCACCATTATCGACTAAAGTCAGCTACCCAAGGAGGAAGAGGTTTCCCAGGAGAAGGTAATGGCTTTGAGGAAGACACTTTCATGAGGGTGGAAAACCCTAATTGGTGGGGACCATGGTGGAGAGGAGTTTCACTTTATATGTGGAGGAGATGGCAGCCAATTTTCAAAAGATGTTATGTTTTATATTTGTGACTGTCTGCCCGCAAGAGCTTTCACCAATCGAAGGCTTTTTAGCAGCAGGATGGTGCCCTCAGGCACCAGGGTGTTCCCGGTCGGGAATCCCTACCTCTTCCTCAAGGAAGGATGAATATTTAGCTTCATTTCCTCAATCCAACATTTTCCAGAGCTTCATTCATCTTCTACAACATTATTTTTGCAGCAGAGAGGACGTTGTGTAGCTGGGTGTAGCTAGAGAGGAACTCATGGAGTCTTCTTAGCTTGTTTCCTTTAGTGGTGGAGGGATCTATTCATTGGAGGAGCTGCAAGGAGGATTCCAGGGTAGTATTTCAGATCAGTGGCATGAGGCCACACTTCCATCATCTCCCACTGTGCAGTCCATGAGGAGAACTACATTATTTTGGAGGAGGCAGTGAGAGAGGGGTTTCTGGAGCTTCAAGGAGGATGTTTTTGAGACAAAAGGATCAGCCCTTTGTATTGGAGACATTATCAGAGGAGGGAAATAAGATTTCAGATCAGCCAAAACCTCATTCATGTTTGGGTTCAGTTGCAGTGACAACTCTGTTGTCACATTTTGGTTTTCTCCCACATTTCTAGCAATCTTCATAGATTGGCTAGAAATCATGTATTTCAGACCATTTCTATTTTATTTGGCTTATTTCTTGTATTCCTTCAGCCACATATGTATTTCATTCATATTCAGCAGTTATTTCTTCATATACATTGTGCATTTGTAGCTACTCCAGCATTTTGTGGAGTTGCAACTACTCTTGTATTTCATTGTCTATTCATTGGAGGTTTGCTCTTAGAGTTTGAGTGGCTTGTCCCTCAACTATTTATTGTATATTTCTACTGATATAATCATATAATGATGGCTGCATACATTTCCCTCTTATGTCATGTTCAAATTTGCATAGTTTAGTGTTCATGTTCTTATGTTGCTGTAAGCTCTCTCATTGAGCATTGTTTTAGAGACCTAGATTGGGGAGATCTGAATAACCCATCTAGAGTTATTTCTTTGATTTAATATTTTGCATAGTAGTTTTACGAGATGTTATCTAGGGCATCCTAGTGTTGGTATGTCTTATTTTTGCAGCAGCTTCCTTATACAGCGTCCTCAAGGACCCTGTAGCAGAAATTCCCGAAGTGGAATATTGCATATCCATAGGCAGAGTCTGTGAGGGGCCAAATAGCCTCAAGATCTCTCCCTTATTTGAAGTAGACATATCCTGTAAATTCCCCAACAGTAAATCTCTAAAATGGACTTGCAGTGTCTCACTCAATAAGGAAAAATGGAACATCTTAAGATGTTCCCGATGGAGCAGAAAATCCCTCATTTGGGACATTACAGTGGTATCAGAGCATGATCTTGGCTCAGCTTGTGCCCAAGATATATTTCCATTAGTAAGAGGTGATTCTTTCTCCAAGGAGATGATATTTTGACAGAGGAAACAAGGAAGAGGAATGAAGGAAGAGGAGGTTTCCCTTATTGTTTTCTAGACCATTGAGCACACCATTGAAGATCTGCTGAAAGGGGAAAATTTTGGAGAAATTTTCTGAAAAGGGTTTGTGGATGGAGCAAGCCCTAGCTATTGTCATGGAGGGTGTGAGCATTCAGCCACACATGCAGACCCATAACGCAGTACATTTACCATAGCTACTACAAGAAGGATGGATGGAAAGAGTTGAGGCCTTTGGAGGAGCAGCGCTGCAAAATCAAAGTTATGATTCATGATAATTGATTTCAGAGTTCTATTTCATGTTCTCATGCAAATGAGAGATCATATGTTGCAGCCACAAAATAATTTTTCAAAGGGGATTGATGAAAACCAATGTAAAACATGGTGTGATAAAACTACAAACACTTTGCATGCATGGAGGGGAACCATGAAACAAATATCATTCCATCTTTCTAGAGGGGAGATAAATAAGGAGAATGAGTTGTTGGAGGCAAGACCCCCATTCTATGAAGGGCACTCTTCCATTTGTGAGGGTGTGGAGACATATCTTTCAAGGGAAGGCTAAGATTCAAGGCCTCTCCCTAAGGAGGAGATGCACTCACATATTGGTAGAGAGGATGTGCACAGAAGAACCTACAGTGTTGCACCATTAGAAGAAGAAGAAGAGCAGAAGGATCAGCATGAAGGGATGATGGACATTCACCCTTATCTATTTCAGAGATTCTCTTCACATAGGAGAGGGACTGCACTGCGCAGTAGAGAGAGAGAGAGGACCTTTCATTCCTCTCATATATTCAGTCCATCTCCTATCTTGATGTATCACTTTTGGAGGCTTTCCACTTGGGAGCCCACATGATCTAGAGATGATGAGAGGCATCATGACATTTGGTTCACCACTCTTGGATTCCAGAGAGGTGGAGACATTGGAGGAATCCATTACATCGTAGAGAGTTTGGGTTAAGCACAAGGAGGAGGGATGCACTCTCTCATTTTCAGTACCACCCATTCTCATGAGTTTTAGTGCGTAGATAGAGTTTTTGTATGGATGGAGGATAGCATCTTCATGATGTTGGATGACTGCTCCATGGATTTGGTGAGAGAGAGAGGTTACTTCCTTTGAGGGAAGAAATCTTTCATGCTTTGGAGTAGATGGAGGCCACTCATGCTTACATTGCCCAGGATCGGGAGATTCTTTGGAGGTGATAGTCTCTCATGGGAGGCTCATTTTTAGAGGTCCTTACTTCTATTTGAGCATGAAAAACTGCATGATGGCATGGCAGTAGCTTGGAGGATGACTTTGGCATGAGGGGATTTCAAGCTAGCAGGCAACAGTGTGATGGAGCATGATATTGCAGAATACCAGTGTTGTCTATGTGGAGGATTGATCCAGGATGGAGGACTCAGCTTGGGTTGAGTATTCCCTAGGATATTTATGCATGCATGATTCTTGGATGGCCTTGATGGAGATGGTAGATATTTAGTGGATGACATGATCATCTATCATCATGGCAGACCCTTCTTGACTAGAGTTCCTAGTCTCAAGAAGAAATTATTTACATGCAGTATATGAGGACTTCCTAGCTATGCACTTGGATGCATACTTTGTCTTGCTAGAGGAGTTAACTTGGGAGGGAATTCATCATGATATACATCATCATATGGATAGATGCAGAGCCCTGTTGATTTTGGACAGGTTGGCACAACCATTCCCTTACTCATTGGAGGAGAGGGGGGAACATTCAGTTGAGTCATTTCAGCTCGAGAGCTATAGTACATGATGGAGGAGGTATAATTTCATATTTGGTATTGTACTTCTTTTCATTGATTGAGGAGTGTGATTTATCAAGGAGGCTTTCTCCTTCTTGCATTTTTCATGAGGATGTACTTGCAGCTACTTGTAGCCTTGATTTTGGCTAATTTTGTGGTGGTTGTGGGGGAAGCCACATGCTTCCTGGTGTGCACCATTGGCACCAAATGGTATTTTCATGTTTCCATCTTATGAGGAGATGTTGTGGCAGCAAGAAAGTGGCTAGTACATCACTTGTTATTTTCTATTTTTAGGTAGGCCAGGGAGGCACTGTGCAGTTCCATGAGTGGAACTTTGAACCACTCTCCGGTTGTCATTTGGAAAATTTCTTTTATTGTATATTGCTCCATGTATTTCTGATGTTTGTACACTCATAAGGAGCATTATTTGGAGAGTATTATAGGTACATGCCATTGGGAGCATGATTCTCCCTATTTTATATGTTTTATCTTGCAGGAGATACCACGGGCAAACCATGATTGCCACATTGCTACTTGTACCTTCTTGTGGGAGGGACCACTTGGAGAACTTGCAGAGGCATTTCATGGCTGATTTTTCTTGATGGGGTAGCTTGGGCCATTCTTGGAGGCCATAATTTTCTAGCCCAAAGACAAAGTCAGCCCCATATGACCAGCATATGGAGAGAGGGCCATCAAGGGAAACCAAAACAACTCTCCATTCAGCCCCAACTCAATGTAGAAATCAGGGGTGAGATTTTTATTTGGATGTTTGCATGGATGAGAGGATCATCATTGGGAGTATAATTTTCCCATGCATATCATCACTCCTACCTTAAGGAGGCCTTATCATAGCAAGAAGGATTTCACTACACCTTCTATATTTCCTTGATGAGCATTGTTGACAGCTTGCAGACTTGGGAAAGAGCATTGGAGGACAGATTCATTGCAGCATATTTGAGCAGTGGTGGGACCATTGATGAGGAAACCACAAGAGAAGAAGGGGGAGAAGATTTTGTTCTCTCTATGCAGTTGCTTGAGGACAAGCAACATGTGGGAGGGGAGGACTGTAATGTTCCCAATTTTAGACTCAAGCTAAAATGGAACATTATAGTTGCACATTTTATTTTTGTTTAATAAAATGGGAAAGGATACACCTTAGCCCCTTTTAGATAAATAAATAACCCTCCTAATTTGAAAGGGAGGTGAATAAAGCAGCTGAAATAAACACCAAAGGTGTGAATGGAACCCAGCTCACTTGATTAGTCATCTTTGACTAAATTCGACAGCACTGCCCAAGGAGGAAGAGGCTTCCTAGAGAAGCTGTGTAGTTTTGGAGGGAAGAGATTCACATGAGGGTGGAAACCCTAATTGGTGGGACCATGGTGGAGAGGAGTTATCTCACTTTATATGGAGGAGATGGCAGCCCATTTTCATGATGCTATGTTTTAGATTTTAGACAAGGGTCTGCAAGATCTTGCATCCCCGGGCTGTTTAGCAGGGTGATGGTGCCCTCGAGCACTAGGGTGTTCTCGGTCAGGAATCCCAACCTCTTCTTCAAGGAAGGATGAGGATTGAGCTACATTTGCTAAATTTGGCATTGGCCACAGCTTCATTCATCTTCTACAGCAGAGAGGATGTTGTGTAGCTGGGTGCAGCTAGAGATGAACTCATGGAGTCTCTCTTGTCTAGTTTTCTTCAGTGGAGAAGTGATATATTCATTCAAGGAGCTGCAAGGTGGATTCTTGGGTTTTATTTTAGATCAGTGGCATGAGGCCACACTTCCATCATCTCCCATTGCACATTCCATGGAGGAAAGTGCGTTATTTTAGAGGAGGCAGTGAGAGAGGGGTTTCTGGAGCTTCAGAGGAGGATGCTTCTGAGACAAAGTGATCAACACTTTTTATTAGAGACATTATCAGAGGAGGACATCTACATTTCAGATCAGCCACAACCTCATTCTTTTTTTGGTTCAGTTGCAGTGACAACTTGGTTGTCACATTTTTGTATTCTCCGGCATTTCTAGAAATCTTCATAGATTGGCTAGAAATCTTGTATTTCAGCCCATTTCCTTGCTATTGGGCTATTTCTTGTATTCCTTTAGCCACATATGTATCTCATTCATATTTAGCAGCTATGCCTTCATATACACTGCGCAGTTGCAGCTACTCCAGCATTTTGTGGAGTTGCAGCTACTCATGTATTTCATTGTTTATTCATTGGAGGTTTTCTCTTAAGGTTTGAGTGGCTTGTCCCTCAACTATTTCTTGTATATTTCTGTTGATATAATCATATAATGATGGCTGCATACATTTCCCTCTTATGGTATGTTCATATTTGTAGAGTTTAGTGTTCATGTTCTTATGTTGTTGTAAGCTCTCTCATTGAGCATTGTTTTACACACCTAGATTGGGGAGATCTGAATAACCCAACTAGAGTTATTTCTTTGAGATCATTTTTTGCAGGGGATTTGTATTAGAATTTTTCTTGGGCATCCTAGCATTGTTTTTCCTTATTTATGCAACAGCTTCCTTATACAGCATCCTCAAGGACCCTGTAGCAGAAATTCCCGAGGTGGAATATTTCATATCCATAGGTAGAGTCTGAGAAGGGCCAGCTAGCCTCAAGATTTATCCCTTCTTTAGAAGGAGTCATATCCTGTAAATGCCCCATCAGTTAATATCTAAAATGAACTTGTGATAGCTCACTGAAGAATGAATTGGAATATCTTAAGATATTCCTAATAAGAGCCTTATCAACATCATCAAAAAACTATTGGAGTAGAATCCAAAATCATGGCACAGTAAGCTGGTTCATGCCTTATGGGCTAATAGATTAACTACTAATAAGTCAATAATTATGTCCCCCTATCATCTGGTTTATGGCATGGATGTAGTCTTTCCAACATCGTTAGGATTTATAGTCATGAAACTCCTCCAAGAAGTGAAAACTGAAGAAAATGATATGCAGAGAAGAATCAACCAAACAATTCATTTACAGCAATCCAGAGAAGAAGTCTATGAAAGAACACAGCTAGTCCAAGAAAATATTAAGAAGCTATTTGACAAAAGGACTAAGGCAAATAATTTCCAAATTGGAAATGTGGTTCTTAATCAAGAAGGGAAGAGAAGGGAAAACATGGCAAGTTTGAGAACCTATGGAAAGAACCCTATATTATTCATGCTGAGAGGGGTCATAATGCATTTTTCTTGAAAGATTTGTCCTATCAATGGAAGGATGCTCAAGAATTACTTTTGTCAAGACTTATGAGTTTCAAATATTTTTACTTTCCATTGTAAATTATCATTTTCTAAACATTGCATTCAAAGTTAGAAAAATAAAAATACAAAAACAATAGATAAGGAAAAAGAGGGCAGATAAAAACAAGAAAGGTACAACCCCATACCAAAAAACAGAAAAAAAGTCTGAAAGTGTGCAAGCTCAAGTGCCACTCCTAAAAACACACTGCGATGTTAGTCACACAAGCTAATCATGATTAATTAGTTTTTCAATTTAGTGTTGATAGTTTAGTGAAATAGATCAGCCAAACAGCACAATCTTGGCTTATCAGTAATGTAGATTAGGATAGAGGAAACAAAGGTTCAAACAAATTCAATATCTGAACCTATGAATCTCAAAAGAAGAATGGCTCTAATTAGATTAAATATTAAGCCAAAGATAGAAAACAAACTGGTTCCAATATGCTCAAAAATTGAACTAGATGAGAGAGAGAACACAGCTCAAACAAATTCAAAACAGAGTTGAAGAAATAATGAAGGATGTTTTAGTTTTTAGATCTTAAGCCTTCACAATTTTGTTTTACTTTTTTGCAAATAAAATATATGTGCAGCTTGTTTTTATGCCATAGATCTGCAGCAAGTCAAATTGCTTAATCCTGGCTTGGCTGCTTTTAAATTTCTGTTTTTAGAATTTAGAGAATGAAGGTCTGTCAGACAGTCTAATCCTGACAGATAGTAGTTAGGTAGAATATTTATGAACTCAACTATTTAAACTAAGTTCATGGTGAAATAAGAGTAGAAATAAATTAGTTTCCTATTTTTCAAAAGAATAAAATGTTGATAAAGAGAGTTTGCTAGTCCAAATGCACTCTGAAAGAAGAAAAATTGTTAGGATCATTAGGAATGGGTAGGTAGAGATGTTGTTTTGATAGAATTCCATTGTTCCATATTGCTGTAGAGATTATCAAATCAAAGAAAGGTCAGCTAAAGGAAAATAAAGTTATTGCCCGATGGAATAAGGCATTGGTTTATTGAAAAGCCAGAGATCAATAGCTGAGGTTCTGGACATCTAAAGAACCAGTTGTCCTCCCCAAGTGGAGCCGCTATTAGCCACCTATAAATTTTTTCATACTCAATGGTGGCTAAATCTTGTCTTTTAAACCTTCAGGAGATAGTTCCCTTTGAAAACCTATCATCTTTTGAATTTTTATGATGATTATTACCCTTTGAATTAATCTTCACTGCTGTTTCACTAATAGCCCTAAAGTACCTACTTCTTACCAAGAGAAGGACTGCTTAAAAACTCCATTTTCCTTCATTTCAATTCTCCCTTTTCACCCTTTTTTCCCTTTCACAAATCCTTCAAAAACCTCCATCTTAACCTTCAAAATCATCCTAACCCTTTTAAAACCTTATATTTTCCCTTATTTGGTTTTAAAAAACCCCTCCTTTCATCTATCGGAACCTTCATTTTGGCTTAAAAATCCTTATTTTGGCCCAAAAATCAGTCTATTTGCACTATATAGGTCTTAAGCCCCTGAGGGCTTATGTCCTTTAGCCCCTTCCTTCATGCGTCCTTAGCCCCACAATCGGGCACTTAAATACATAAAATCCCCTTTCCAAAACCTTATTTCCTTCTATTTTCATTTCCCCGACATTTCAATTTGAAATAAATATGGACTGTTGATCTTTGCAGATCAATGACCATTGGGCCCTATCCTTCCTCCCATTCACCAAAGCCTTACTTTCCTTTATTTTTCCATTACCCCAACATTATGGTTTTTAATAAATATGGACCCTTGATCTCTGCAGATCAACGGCCATCGGCCCCATCCTTCTACCTGATCAACTTCCCTTCCTTTCTTCCCCTTTCAACATAACCCGCCCCTTATTTCAATCCTAACCGTCCATCAAAGAGATCCGATGATCGGGACTTAACCTGATCTAACCATTGAACCTGCTCTGTGACAAAGAAGAAAACGTCATCGTCGGGCCCACTACTTCATTCGCTCACGCACCTTTCATATCTCATTCTTTCCACATCGTTGGATCTGGAGCCTCCGATCCAATGGTTGAAATTGCATATCGCAAAGTTTTTGCGCCCAAATCTTAATGCTAAATTTTTTTGCGAAATCGGTGGTATTGATGGGGACATGTGTCAAGCGATGTATGGAATCGCATTGTTTTCAAGCAATACTGCCTACCCCCCAAATGTAATGCGAAAACCACTGATGGTTTCCCCAAAACCACCATTCCTCAATTCGCTCCCTAATTCAAATTTAAACCCTGTTTCATTTTCCGCTATGGTTTTATCTCCTTACACTGTTTCATCCATTCATCCTCATAGCTCCGACCGCTTCTATAAAGCCTCCTAAGCAGTTCTAAACTAAATTTCGTAGGATTTTAATAACAATTGTTTGTTTTTATGCAGGTTTTGTAAGTTAAAGGGTAAAACCCTCTGCAGGCAATTACAGTGTTATGGGCTGAGTATGACGATCTTCATGGCCCTTGATACAATTTCAAGGGGTTTGTGAGTTCTAATTATACGATTTTAGGGAATCGATAAGTCATGATTATCGGTTTTCTGAGAAAAAACTCCAATAAACCCTCTGCACACCTGCAAAACAGCAAACACAGTCAGCCTCAATTAATGAAAGAGTATCAGCATTGAAGATAGAAGATCAAAGCGTAATCAAAAGATTAAAGGTTTTAATTAAAGCTTAAAGGGTCAAGGCACAAATTGAATATCAAAGGCCTAATCCACAGAACGAAGAAAAATATCTAGAAGACCTCGAATGCCACATCACAGGGGCTAATTGATTCCCCAGCTACTATATTGCCACCTTGCAGCTTTTTGCCTCAAAGGAATACCCAGATCAAATCTCAGTCCGAAACATTAAGGCCAAAGGCAGCTGACAGTTATTACAAACAAGAGAAGATATTTCAAACTATTAGTAAAGTTATTGAAAAGATAACAAAATGCCTTAAATTCAATATTTTTACCCACTAAGCCTAAAAATTAGAAAGAGAGTAAATGAAACAGAGTTGTAATTCGATGCTTTCCTGCCTTATGCCTTGTAGGGTTTTCAAGGCTGGAAGTTGAATTTAGTATGAAATTAATGATACTCAACCCTAGAAATCTTCCACCTCCTCATTTCTCCTATAAATACTTCTGAAGAAGATGAGAAGTTGTTGGTTGGTTGGTCACTATTTATAACACTGAAACTCTCTGAAATAATACATAGTCTGTCTGAAGTTGAAAAAGAAATTGAAGTCTTGGAAGCTGGATTATGTTTTGACATGCTTTTTCTTGAGAAGGCTCTGTCATTAGATCCCTGAGCTTGGGATTTGGTGATGTATTCTGAACTGTCTGTTTTTTTTCTTTTTTTCATTTTGTTCCATAAATTCTTACTACAGCAGGATGAAAAGTTTAGCCTAAGAAATGACTCCTGGAAGCACCTTAGACCTGTTTATCCTTCACTTTTTTATGTTTTCTTCTGCTGAGGCATTTTAGAGTCTTTAATCATTCTCTTGAACCATTATGCTTGTTTATTTCTCAAATAGTTCAAATAGTTGGTTCCAACATGATTTATGGTTTTCCCTTCTTGTCTTCTACCACTTGAAATCTATTTTTGAAGTCTCCCTTTGAAGTACCATTCTTTATAGTTTGCCAAAGAGGTATGTTTTGATCATACCCTTTGTTCCTTCTTAAATACTTGTTTTAAAGGTCTTTATAGTTGTAATAATGGATGTTTAGGCGTTCCCTCTTCTATGACTGTAGTTATCAGTGAATCTTTCATTTTTTATAATTCATTTAAAATAGAATCTTTGAGGAAATAGGGCATTCCCCGAATCTTAGATTTCATTTTAAAATTTTTCTTGAAGTCATTATTCGCTTAAAGTGTGGTTTTTAGAATTCATGGTTAGCCATGTCTATCAAATGCTTCTTTATGTTCAAATTATGTTTTTAAGTTCCCTTTGTTGAGAATTCAAATTCTCATTTCAAATCATTAATGTCCATCTCATTCACAAAACTAAAGGATCCTATGGCCAAGTTAGATTTTCCCTTTGATATCCTATATCCATTGATGAGTTTGTTATTTTCTTCTTCTTGATTCCATTGCCCAATGAATATGACACTTCTTCTTTCTATTTATACTGCCTAGACCTTTCATATTCTGCTGTGCCAATTCAACCAAAAAAACAAATCAAACAAACACTTGCACTTAACAACTAGTCTAAAATCAATACTTAAAAGCAAACAAGACATATATTTGCAAACAATTTGAGAGATCCCTCTCCGAGAACAGGAGGACTAGATCCTGGAACTCTAAAGATTGGTTCTAATGTTGCCTTGTCTTTTGGTTGGCCAATATATCGAAACACAGGACCCCAAAATAACATAGGTCAACACATTAATTCCATTACTAATGGAAGTCAGAGCATAGGGTTATGAATTTTGAGTAATAGCAATGGAATCTACTACTAGTGGTTCAAAGGTAATTTAATCACAAGATGTAGAAAAAACATAGTCATCTCATTGCTAAAGGAAGTCAAAGCACATGGTTTTGAATTATGAGTAATATCAAATGAGATCTATTGTTCAACACACTAATTTCATTACCAGAGGAAGTCAGAGCATATGAATATGAATTCTAAGTAATAGCAAGGAAATGCAACACTGGTGGTTCAAAGGTAAAACACAGTCATCTTATTGTTAAAGGAAGTCAGAGCATATGAATATGAATTCCGAGTAATAACAATAAGATCTATTGCAAGTAGTTAATATAACATATAAATTAAGAAAGCATTAAACCCCATCTAAACTTAGATTTTTTTAAGAAAGCCTCACTGTATTACTGATTGTATTCCTTCACATAAAGCAGCAACTGGGCCAAATAAGTTTCTAACCCCTCTTGAATTTGACCTCATGCTTGATATATAGCATTTACAACCTTTGATTCTCTCATCCTACTTGAGGAGAATTCGAATTTTCTAGCTTGACACCTATCAACTATTAAAACAAACTATTAATTACATGTGAAAGTTAAACTGTCTCTTCTAGAGTCCTAATACAATTAGGAGTAAAACTCTTAATTATGACTAAAACAACCTTACCTAGGAATTAAATACTTTCTTTGACACCTGTAACTCCATGAATTCGAATTTGATGAAGCCTTTAACCTTGTTATGAGACCCTGCTGAGTCATGTCTTATCTGCCCTACAAACTAGGAAACTGTTTCCTGCATTTAAGCTTTAACCTTCATTGATTCTCTTTGAACCCCTTTGCTGGAAATTTTGACCTCTTGAGACAAGTGACATATGTTATCACTCCCATATAACCATTTTCCTTCCATATGTGCAAAATTTAGCCCTTGAAAGATTTTAAAGATAGCTGATGTGTCTGCGCTACGAAAATATCAGTTGTTTTCGTAGCGCAGCAACTATGTCTTTGTAAACAATCTCTTAACATCCAATTTCTTCTACTTTTAAACTTGGAACTTCATTTGTGAATCATTTCTATCCTCTAGCATCATCAATACTTCAAAAAATAGATGTTTCACCTTTTGAAACCTTAACAAAATGTTCAAAACTGCACCTACAGCAGTTTCATAGCATGCTACGAAACTGCTGTACATGTCACCTACACAGACTTTTTTTCAAAAATATCATCTTTTAAAACTTCTTGCACTTTTTCCATGATGTCCTCAAGCTTTAATTATCAATCATAAGTCATATTTGAAACACTTTGAATAAATAAAGTCCTTCTCCACAACAAAACTGCATCAAGAAATTGTAACTAATTGTTCTGTTCTAGCTGAAAAATAGGTGTTGGGACAGAACTTTTATCTCCTCATCAAAAGTGTATTTTTCAAAACTGAAGGAGGCTTTTGGAGACCACTCTATGCTGAACAACAAAATCTCTTTTTTTTTTGGCAATATTTCTCCTAGTACCCATAAACCGTCTTTGAACATCAGTTGTAAACTGGAAAATTCTGATTTCTGAAAATATGGCTTCAAAGAGAGCCCTGTATCTCCCAACTGGTAACACTTATGAAGAAAGTGAGATAATTTATTATAGCTGGAGATATTATGAAGATAAAACTTCATAATTCCAAAATACTTTTAAATGTGGCCAAAAACGGATCTTGAAAAAGACTGCTAAAACCAGAAAACAGAGTTTTTCTCTGAATGAATTTCAACATTTTCGTAGTGTAAGTTCAACGATCAATTTCTCCCACCTCATAATTAATTTGAAGAAACGGAAAAAGTTTTATGTATTTCAATATGTTAGGAAGAAAAACCTCTTTCAATTTTCAAAAATGAGTTTGAAGTTGCTGAGGAACCCCTCTGGAAGTTGACCACTAAAAGCAGAAAAACAAGGGTTTTTGCTGGAAAAAAGGTTGTTTTAGCCATTTCGTAGTGCGCTACGAAAACAACAATGTTTTCGTAGCGCAAAACTATCTGTGCTAAAAAAAAAAGGTTTTGTTTCTAATTCCAAAAAAAAATTAAAATGGTTTAAAAATTGACTTTCTAAACATGGTATGAGACACTAAGACATGGAATAAGGTTGATAAACTTTTTTTGGAAATTAAATATGACCTTAAAGACTTCTAACCCTATGACCTAACCATTTAAGCATGACATGACCTAGAGACCCTTTAACACCATGACTAGAACAAGGGTTTGGAAATGAGAATGACACTATTGAGACTCTAATCCTATCACTTATCCCTTTAAGCATGAGATGACTCAAAACCTATTATAATACCATGACTAAAAACAAGGCAAACTTTCCAAAGTTTAGAAAAAAAAATTTAGGGTGATAACAGTGGCTCCACTAGGGATAGTATGCCCCTTGAGGTATGCTAAGAACTAGTAGTTCTAGTGCTGCAATCCATTCCTTGAAAATACAAACTCTGAAATTCTGCCCAATCTGATTCAAACTATAACTACTAAAAATGCTCATTCAACCTTAAGCTTATTTTCATATTCCTACCTACCCTATCAGCTGCAATCTCCATCTGTAACTCAAGGAACATGAAACTTCCAATGAATCCATTCATCGATCTGATCTGACACTTGAATCTCTTGACTGTGCTTGAACAAAAAATAAACATGATACTAAAACAACCATGGCAACATGAGATGTAACGGATCTTCAAGATGAAAATATAATTGGAAATCTAAGCAGTAAATCTTTTCCATGTAGTCAATTATAGGGGCAAAGAATACATGATGAGTTTGATGATTCTCATAACATTCTGGCTATTAAAACTAATCTTCAAAAACAGTGTATTCTTCCTCGATCTCAAAAGAGAAAGGAAGAAACACCCTCTCTTTGTGTTCTGCCATAGAAAGCTTTTGAAAAGAATGATCATGATCATGAAGACTATATGATTGAATTTGACATTGTAAGCCTTCAATGTCTTTCTCAATGTTCTTAGCAACTTCATCCAAAACATTCATCTTATCTTCTATCTTGCACTCAAATGATTTTAGATAAGAAGACAAAAACAAAGAGAAATTTTCATCTATTTCTTCATTAATATGATCATCATTCCATTGTTTGAAACCTTGAATTGAAGGAGAGTTTGCCACCAACTCTGTTCTATCTATCCATTCCTCCAAAAACATAAGCCAAAATTCTGCAAATGACTTAATAGATCTGACAGGAAAACTTTCAATCCACTATTTACATTTCCCTTGAAATGAATCATAGAACAGCATAATGCAGACATCTTCATGTTTGACTCTAAGAAGCTCGGTAAAATCATATAAATCTGATATATGCTTCAAATTTAAACTCAAATCTTCTCCATTGAATTTTGGACCATTCTTTAAAAAATATGTATCCTTGGGAAAATGATTTGGGAAACCATGAATCCCTAAAACATTTATGCATGCATACCTTGAAATAAGAATGACAGCATCTGAGTTCTTCATAACTCCAGTGGAATCACCATGAATCTATGAATTTTGATTTCTTCAACAATGGAGTTTCCAAGGTAGTTTTGCAGCCTTGAAAAGATTTATGAGCACCTACTACCTTCAAGAGTTCAGCTTCATGATTTTTCGAGAGATGTATATCTTCAGACTCCCAGCAGAAAAACAAAAATGTTATCTCAAAATCTGACCCTAATAGGCTGCTAGTCAAGGAGACCCTGAGTAACTATTTCAAACCAAACTTTTAGTTGAGGCTTAGCCTCCTCAACCTGAGAGGGCTCTCTCAATATGTTAATGATTTGCAAATAAAGATCAGATGTCTAACTCTGCGAATAAACTGAATAAATTCAATAATTGGTTGTGCTACTAATCAAAAAACATATATTGGGTAAATGGAGTCAAATTTTCTTTCACAAAACATAAATATTAGTTTCATATGGAAGTCAGGGCATTTCAGGGTTTAGATGCATCAATAGAATAGTAGGACAGAGAATAAACACAACTCATGAACATATGAAGGAAGTTAGAGCACCTTTAGTGAATTCTAAGTAACATACATTCATTCCACTGCAAGCAATTTAAAGAGAAACATCATGAGACAATCAAACATCCATAACCCTTTCTGAATCCTGAGTGATGAAACAAAACTCTCTGTATTAAGATAAAAACATAGTTCTCTGATATCACATAAAGTATGCTTGTTCAATGAAAATTCCAACCCTATGCAATTCAATCTCTTGCTTCATATATAGCATTACAACCTTGGATTCTATGTTCCACCATCATAGGAATTCAAATTCCTAACTCTTGACACCTTGCATAACCATAAAACATCAAATTTATGACAAACATACACCTATCCTACTTAACAGTCCTATTTCAACTAGGACTCAAAGTCTTCATTACTATATTTAAAAACCTTATCCTAACAAAATTATCTATTTTAAATTACATCATTGACAAATGTATCATCACATGGTCGAATTTGGATGATGGGCTTGAGCTGTTAATGACCACTTTACTGACCTCCACATAAGCAGGAAACCAAACCATGTTTTTTAGTCATATGGTCTTTTGCATTCATTGAACATTTTGACCATCATGTACTCTTCATTTCGTGGTCCTTTTATTTTTGAAGTTGAATTAACACATGCCAAAACTCCTACTTAGGCTCCAACTTTCCATAACCATCATCAGATTGTTCAAATGAGCTGAAAATAGACTGCGCTACGAAAACAAGATAGTTTCATAGTGCTTTTCGTAGTGCTGCCCTTTAACCATTTTTTCTTCAAAATATTGACTTATTTCCTTCAACATAATCTTCATTACCTTTATATATATCCTCCATAGCAATATCAAACCTTAATTCATATTTTTACCCCCCAAAATGTGATGAAAAAGGGCAAGAAAAGCTACTACAACATATTATTCTTGTTTCTTCCATGAACATTAGGTCTTGGGACAGAGCCTTTATCTTCTCCTCCATGATGTATTTTGAGAAAATTAAGGATTTTTTTTTATTCCATGCTGTCTAGAATAAAAACCTCTCTTTGTTTTTTGAAATACTTCTCCTTCTATCCAGAAACTGTCCTTGAAAAACATGTGTAAAACAGGAAAACTCTGTTTTCTAAAAATAGGGCTTCAAAGAAAGCCTTGTATCTCACAATTCATACTGAATTTGAAGAAACGGAGAGAGTTTTTTTTATTTAAGTATGTTAGGAAGAAACACCCTTTAATTTTTCACAAATTCGTTTTCAGTTGTTCGGAAACCTCTTTTGCAATTTACTACTAAAGCCAGAAAACCGAATTTTTCTCTTCATGGTCAAAGGCTGCTTCAGCAGTTTCGTAGCACGCTACAAAACTGCTGTGCAAGAAAATTTCTTGAAAATTTCTTCAAAATTAATGCCTTGGATATTTTTAAACTTCATAACAACTGATATTTATAAAAAAAAACTATAGTAACATGATCTCAAGAATATGATCTTTGCCCAAAATTGTCTTCTCTAGCTCATGGATAGATCATTTTCATATGTGTCATGTCCACCAATAATTTTCAAACCTTTAATGCTTCCATCGATAGCTTAAAATCCATGTATTCTACCTTCATGATGTCTCTAACCTTGTTGTAAAACCTGCTGTTCATGTCCCTTATTTGTCCTGAAAACTAGGAACATGTTTCTTGCAATATAGCTGTAACCTTCATTTACGCTCCTTGAAACCATCTGCTGACCAACCTGTGCTCAAAAAAATGTGACAATGTCTTATTGGACTCATGTGAATTCGATCTTCTATTTTTTCCCAAAGAAAACCTTTGAAGAAGTGCCAAAAACTGTTAACATTGCTGCGCTACGAAACTGTCTACTGTTTTTGTAGCGCAGAACTTCACCTTTGAAAACCTTACTTGGAATCTTCATTTTCATTTGTTTTGCTATTGGATCTTCACTTATGGTCATTATAAATTCTTTAGTAGCATCAAGGTTTAAAAAAAACACCCTTTCACCCTTTGAAAAATTGCAATATTGATCAAATTGCATCCTACAGCAGTTTCGTAGCACGGTACAAAAATGTTGTGCATGACACCTACAACAATTTCGTAGCGCACTACGAAACTGCTGTGTGTCTCATATTTACATAGTTTCTTCATTATATTTAAACCTTGAGAATATCTATAGTCTTTAATGAGGACTTTGATAACACTATAAGTCAACTTTTGCATGGTTTCCAAAAGTGATGACCTTCCCAAAATAAAATTATATCATGGATTTGTTACTTACTGTCTTACTTCTACTGTAGCTGTGTTGGGTATGTGTTATATTCTTTCCATGACTAATCACATGCGGGGGGGTAAGAGGGGGGGTGATAGCCCCCCCCTTTGCGCTAGGTGCAAGGGTTCCGGGGCAGCACCCCGGCGAAATTTTTTTGGTCCTTAATTTCCCGTGGGCGGTCCATGCCCATGGTTTTGTGCATGGTTTTGCACATGGTTTTGGGGTATGATGGTTTTCAGCCCCTGGTATTTTTGTAGATCCAGTCAAGGGAACTATGGTTATGTTCTAATACAGGGTTAATGGATTAGGGTTCATGTATGCTTCAGCATGTATATATATGTGTTGTAACACTAAAAGGAAAATAATGAAAAATCAAGCTGGTCGTCCCGATTTGGGATCTAGGGGAAAATATCTATGTTTATCTATTTTATGTTTTATGCTCTCACTATTGTTTATTTTCTGTTATAATATTTGTGTGTAGATAATTTTTGTTCAGGGTTAAAACCTACATTTGGTATCAGAGTTGTTTCGGCTTCAAGGGGATGCCTTTGCTGCTGAGGGATTTTTGCTCGGGCCTAAGGTAGACCATGTTCAGTGGGAGATCTGCGGGATCGATTCTTGCAGTGAAAGAAGATGGCGAGCAGTGGAAAGATAGAGATCGAGAAATTTAATGGTCAGATTTTTGAGTTGTTGAAGCTCAAGATGGAGGATCTGCTGGTGGATAAATATCAGTAGATCGCGGTAGATCTAGGTACTAAGCCAACGACAATGTCAGATGAACACTGGAAGAAACTGGATCGGAAGGCTAAGAGCACAATATGGCTGTATGTCTCAGATTCAGTATTGTTGAATGTATCTGGGGAAGCTACGGCAAAGAATTTGTGGGAAAAACTTAGGACTTTGTACCAATCTAAGTCTCTGGTGAATAAGTTGTTCCTGCGGAAAAAGTTGTACATTCATCGTTTTGTTGATGCAGACTGGGCTGGAGATTTGGACCAAAGAAGATCTACAAGTGGGTATGTGTTTAGCCTATTTGGAGGCGCAGTCAGTTGGATGAGTAAAAGACAGTCTGTAGTTGCTCTTTCAACTACAAAGGCAGAATACATGGCAGCCACTCATGCAAGAAAGGAAGCAGTTTGGTTGTAGAGATTGTGTTCAAGTATGGGGTTGGTACAACAAGCTATAAGGATAGACTGTGATAGCCAAAGTGAAATTTTCTTGGCTAAGAACCCTACTTATCATTAAAGAACAAAGCAAATTGATGTTCAATATCACTTTGTTAGAGATATGGTTGGGGCTAAAAGGGTGTTGCTAGTAAAGGTGGACACTTTGAAGAATGTTGCAGATGCATTGACGAAGTCTGTGAGCACTCAGAAGTTCTCTTGGTGTAGAGAAACAATGGGTGTTGAAGAATTGGGCCAATGACTAAGCTCTGTTGTGGCCCCTTGCAGAAAGAAAACAACAAGTAGGAGAGTGTTGAGTATGTGTTATATTCTTTCCATGACTAATCACGAGTGGGGGGGGGGGGTAAGAGGGGGGGCGATAGCCCCCCCTTTGTGCTGAGCACAAGGGGTCTGGGGTAGCACCCCGACGAAATTTTTTTGGTCCTTAATTTCCGGTGGGCAATCCGCGCCCATGGTTTTGTGCATGGCTTTGCACATGGTTTTGGGGTATGATGGTTTTCGTCCCCTGGTATTTTTGTAGATCCAGTCAAGGGAACTACGGTTATTTTCTAATCTAGGGTTAATGGATTAGGGTTTATGTATGCTTTGGCATGTATATATATATATGTGTTGTAACACTAAAAGGAAAATAATGAAAAATCAAGCTGGTCATCCCGATTTGGGATCTAGGGGAAAATCTCTGTGTTTATCTGTTTTATGTTTTATGCTCTCACTATTGTTTATTTTCTGTTATAATATTCCTGTGTAGATAATTTCTGTTTAGGTTTAAAACCTACAA